>JAJFDI010000076.1:0-161981 GCA_028637685.1 Xylariaceae sp. X3-2
TTGGCACAAGCAGCCAAGGAGTCTCTATTCATGAGTCGATTGATAAAAGAGCTCGGGGTGACACTTACAGAAGAACGCATTAGAATCCAATGCGATAACCAGCAAACCATCGGACTCGTCAACAAGGAAGTCGCAGTGCTCCGTACAAAGTTGAAGCATGTGGATATTCACAATCATTGGCTGCGCCAGGAAGTGGAGGCTGGAAAGCTCCTGGTTGAATACAGCCCTACGGATGAGATGATAGCTGACGGACTGACTAAGGCACTCCCAAGTCAAAAATGGCAGAGTTTCCTAGATCAGCTACGGTTAACTGCTCCCAAGAGGGAGAGCTTACAGGGACAGCCAGAAAGTGGATTGAAGCCAGAGGAGTACGAACTTTTGTTTGATTAAACCAATTAACTAAGTACAGAAAAACTACCAAAGAGAATACCATCACTCCCAAAGATACCCAAACAGCTCCCAGCGAGCGCACCACCAGTCAATTCCTGAAGCCTACTCAACGTCGCCCTCGTCCTCAACCGCGGAGTTTTCAGCGGGAATGTCAAACTGCTCCAAGGCTCGGGTCGAAGTCAGGGTTGGGTTTTTCTTCAAGAATATCTGGTGCCTAGCCAAAGCTGCCTCGAGTTGATTACGGAGAACTGTCTGTTGTGCCTTGACAGCGCCCGAAGCCCGCGCACGACGAAGACGATTGTAGGCGTCAAGACAGCTCTCCGGAATATCTTCGCACTTGTGACCCTGAGCACAGAGGTAGCACCTCTGTGTAGTAAAATTGGCCACAGATTTGCAGACACCGTCACCTTTACCCGTGAAGAGGGAGCGAACACAGCGAAGGCAAGGAACACGACGACGCTTTTCAACAGGCTCCGGAGAAGCGCGCCTCTTGCGAGACCTCTTTGGGAAGGGGTGCGCAACGACGGAGAGACGTTTCCCAGCAGGAGTGTACACCGCAAAAGAACCAGAAAGCTCGCTGGCGAGCTCATCAAAATCGACACCCTCAGCAGGTTTAACGCGGAAGGCAAACGGGGAGGAGAGCAAGTCATCCTCTGAAGCCGCACGCTTCCGCTTGCCCTTGCCAGGAGTAGTCTTCTGGGTAGACGAGCCCTGACCACCATCCGACTTGGTCTCTAGAAAAGGAGCATGTCAGTTGGCTCGGTGAGCTCCACGCCAGCGCTCTCAAATACTTACTGCGCCCCTGTGATCTTCTTGTGTCCAGCCCGCTCTTTAAGAAATTTCCACGACGGCTTTCCTCGCATCCGCCCTTCAGGAGTGAGAGAATCACGAGTATTCTGGTCACCAGGGCCCTGGTTGGCGGAGTCCTGGTTACCAGACTCCTGGTTGCCGGAACCTTGGTTGGCAGGGTCCTGGTTACCAGACTCCTGGTTACCAGAATCCTGGTTGCCGGAGGCTTGCAAAGAAGACATTTTAACACGAGTGTTAAGGAGCGCGATGTCACGATTGAATTGCTCGACAGGAATAATGCCCTGCGATCGAGTGTATCGGCGTGGTGTGGACATGAGTCACAGGTATCCTGGAGAGCTCGTCCTCTTCTTGAAGAAAGAGAAGGGAAGTTCAAAGAGAGAGGAACGAGGAGGGCAGCAGGGTATTTATACTGGAAAATCCGCCCTAACCTGGAGCCTATGAGGCGAGGAAGCATAGCAGTCGCCTTTGATAACCTGAAGAGTTGTACCGTTTCCAGGACTCACTCAGGGGAGCGGACAGTTGCGAGCCTAACTTAAGGTTCACCACACAAAATTGGCCGAGAGAAGTGGTCGGGAGCTCTCCAGTGTCGAGTTTGACGAGCACCCCGCCGTAAACCCCTCACTAAATACCTCACTGGAGTGCACCTTGTGCAGTGGCCCCAGCGCACGCTAAAGGAGCCTAGGAAACAGCCTATAGAATGGCCTATAGGGCGATTCCTAGGGGGGTGTGTTGGATTACATAAGCACTGTGGCGCTGTGGCGAGGTAGTGTGGCTTGGAGCGCACAAAATAATTATGTAAATTATTCCTATATAAAGACTACTTGGAAAGCTCCCCGAATTCGGGGGAGCGGAGGAATACACACACAGAGTTCCACATTACTCTACTATCCAACAGGCTGGACCTAGAAATGGAACTGGAACTGGAACTGGAAGAACTTTCCTTTCCCCTGGTCAGGGGGTCGTAATTTACCCGATCGATTGGCTGGCTAGATGTCCTCGCTGCGATTTCCAGTTTCTGTCTGGTACGGACTCCCCATTTGGATGGAATTAAAGAACTGAAAAAGAAACTTCGCTTGGACAGGGAGTTCTGGGTTAGGTCGGTGGATTAATAGATGAGAAAATGGAAAACCCCTGTTACGTTTCCGTTGCGGACCTGCCTTGTTCGCACGTGGCCTCTGAGATCGAGCTACCTATTCGTAGGGAACCGGAGTTCGGGCATCGTGGAACGGATTGATTGATTGTTCAAGCCGTGGCGTTCAGTGTGTGCCTTCCTAAGGTGCACATGTAACGCTCACATGCAAATACCTCACAGAACCGAGGGTACTCACTCCTCTGTAACCGTCCCTTTCATCCCGATCCTAACAAAAAGTTCCAATCCATCTTCAAAACCCAGAAACTCAACCCAACACCAAACCCCCCTAGCAAAAAAATTTCTTTTTTTAAAAGCCCTGTTTTCTGTTTAGTATTCGCCCGAAAGCACGACACTAGAGCAGTAGGTATTTCCGAGCAAAACCATGCACTAAAGAAAGAGGTTTCAGCGTTTCGCCCTTTCTTTTTGTTGGGTTGGGTTTTTTCTTCTCGCGCGCTACGGACCGGTTAAATGATCTCTAGTCGGGCTGCCTCCATCCATGTCAGGTACCAGCGCGCTAGTGCGCAGCTGGAAAGTCGTAGGTAGTCTTGCGCTTACGAAGTAGGAAAAGTCTTCGGGTTGCTGGGATGGGATTGGTAGTAATGGAACGAACTGGGATCGTTGGTCCTCGAAATATCTCTCGTTATGAGATGGCCAACTGACTTGATCGTACGGAAACACAGGACGGTTATTTCGTTACGGATTCTGTACGTGCTTCCACATGATCGTGAATAGAGAAACGGCATGTGATTTCGACTCAGTTATGCAGCCGTATCCAAGTTGCCGGCAACTCTCTGTTTCAGAAAAGGTCCTCTCGGGTTCAAGATCCAAGACGGTCTTTGAGACTTCTTGAACGGACTTACACCCGAAATAGTAAAGCGTGTACCGTACGATGTCTTGGCAGCACTGTGTACATATGCCCAGATCGCAGTTCGCGCCGATTCGGACCCCTCGTCGATTCTTCCCCTCATCGCCATCGTTGTGAACACTCGGCTCACATCTGTCTGAAACAAGATATTCGTGATAACTCATCCGATTATCGTGATTCACGATACAGAGTACGGTACTATTGCACAGGCGGTATACAAGTCATGAACAGTAATAATATGAACGGTCTGCCTATAGCATGGGCGTCTGATCTGCCGATCTGCCGATCTCCTGATCTGGCCCAGAGACTTCGCTGCCACGAGACCAGGCTGGAATACTAATGAATAGACGAGAGCGGCGGATAGATGCCGACGTAAACAAAGCCGACAGCCGAGATCGCTGACAGCTGACAGCGATATAGGAAGACTTAGGCTAGATGCTCGCAGTCTGATGCCTCGCCCTGGACCGGTATGCAACTGCCATCACGGAGCGCGATCGGAGGCGAGATGATTGGATGATTCTCTTATCGACAGCAAGCAGGCAGCCTTTGGTGATACATACTGTCATTGGCATGCCAGCCAGCCCAGCCAAGGACCAGACAGATACCAAGGCGTCTCAAAATAGATAGGTAGGGACTGACTGACTGATGAAGGTCACTGCAGGCAACACGTGTGTACGCCATAGGACTCCGTACTCCGTAACCCAGAGATAGCCCCAGGGAGGTCGGACAGGCAGGGAGAGAGACGAAGGAGAAAAACATGTGAAAATGCCACGGATGGCGGGCGGGGTGGGAGCAGTTGTGCGACACGGCTGAATGGTTCCGATGCGAATGACACGATTTCGCTCCGGATGCGTTGATCATGGGAGCGAATGAGTCGACGACAAACAACGACGATGACTTATTCCCGGTCTCTTTTCGTTTTTCTCTGGATCTGCTCACGGGAATGTGGGACCTGCCATTTCATCTGTACCATTTTTGTTTACACTACGATAGTCTTGAGTGGTGGTCTGGCTGGCGGGTAGGGCAGGTTCCCATCTGCATGAACATTCATGCAAGGGCGGCGCCCAGATCCAATGAAATGAAGTCATCGAGGAGGGGAAGACGCCCATTCAAACGGGCAACGATGTGCGACACAGTCGGACAAGTTGGTCTGGCTCGTCTGCACGAACTGCGCCACCATCGGACTATGTACATCGTTGTAGCTGTACGATACTATTATCTACGGAATATCGACGGTGTTGAAACTTAAGACATTCTACGAAGAGTCATTCTGATGCCGACGGAGTATCGTAGGTATTACGTTGGAACCGGCTCGTATCTTCCCGCTCCCGTCTGCCGTTACAGTATTATATGGTCAGATGTCATCAGTGACTGAAGAGCTGATTCTGTTTGTCAGTCAGGTGGTATATGGCGTGGAATGGACTGGTGGACATTGGCGGGGTCACATCAACCATTGACCAAGAGAGTAAAGCATGGCAGTGTTGCATCGTGCCTTTAGTTCGCTACTTAATTAGCAACGAATGGTTGCAGCTTCGGTTTGGCATCTCGACGATCCAGACGATGATCAACTCTGAATCCGTGACTTCATATATGTAAGGACGTACTTTGGGAATCTGCTATCTCCTAGGCATGTCATAACAACCATTCTGACCGCCTCTTCCGTGACCAGCCGGCAGCGACAACGTGCCCCTTGAAGCTGTGCAATCCGTAAAACACGACCACTTCAGATGCCAGCTGTAATTCATTCCATCCGTACATTACCAGCGTTTTACGTCCAATAATCCGTAATATGGACCAACCCGTACGTCTCGACGAATCCAGTAATCCGTATTAGTACCTCTTAGTACCTGCGCTAGGGATTATGTCACCGCAGCTGGGCCCTTCCATTGGCAGAATCTGCGTGTCCCACACAGTGCCGTCATCGGATATCGCCATGGGTTTGACATGGCCTCGAACCGCTGTCCTTGTCCCTTCCACCGTACCTTCAATATCCACGTTGCTCCCAGCCAATGGTTTCCAGGCCTCCGGGGCGCAAGCTTGGCACGCACTGTAGCCCGTCTCTGCTGCCAAGATACGCTCATCCATAACCAGGCGTTTCCGTACATGCACGTTTTTTGCTCGACCTTCCTCCACTTTAAAACTTCAACGGGGGGACAACTCTCGTGTTCATCACTTTAAGTTCTTGCACGATTCCCCTCCAACAAAATTCTTCATTCTTTTTTTTTTCGCTACTACTTAAGCTAGCTAGCTGGTACCTTTAATCTGTTCTCGCTGGTTCCTCCCGTACGCCAACGCACTAAGCCCTGGCCGTCTGTGGGTTCCGTCTTTTTAATTATTTGCTGCCTTCTATTTAACATAGGACCAGCAACCAAACCAAGAAGTCATCGACTCTGCACCCTTGCCTGGACCTTTAAAGGAACCCGGTCCGCGGCACTATTCGAAAGAGAAAAAACTCACTCACACCCAACCTTGACGGTGGACAGAAGCAGCTTGTTGATCCAAGCTTTTTTATTCCTTTTGAGCCAATTCTTTCGAGAAGAAACACACGGACCGTCAAGACGACCACGCGCATATGAATTAAAAAGAGAAAGAAAAAAGAATTAAAAATTAATCGCTTTCTGGGATTTCCGATTTTCTCGAACAAACAATCGAAACGACAGTCAATTATTTAATTCCCGATATCCCTCTCTCTCACTACACCCCTTTATCAACAACATAAATCAACATCACCACTCAGGAGTGCGACTACGAAGTTATGAATCTCAGTACTTAAACATACAACATACGGACCACGACATATCAGCAATACTCGATATCCGTATTGACATCAACCTCATCTCACACTCACAAAGACATCCAACTACAACCGTGAATGAGCAATGCACTCCGCAAACACCAAGCTCCCACCCACCTACACCCCCAAAATGTCAACACCAAAATCCCACTCCCGCCACACCTACACCCCAGAAGACGAAGCAGACCTCTTCGAACCCAGCTCTCCCGACCCCTTCAGTCCCCGGCAAATCACCCGCCACGACTCCGGCTACGAATCCGCCTACGCAGAATCCAAAAAGACCCGTTCCCGCCGCAGCAGCGTCTCCCGACGTCCGCACCACTCCAGCAAGCGATCCAGTCAACATCACCGCCGGGGTCTGAAAACGCGCTCCGTGTCCCCCGTGCACAACATCGTCGTTCCGACGTCGTATTTCTACTTTCCCTCATTGGACGGACTATCTGGTCCCGAAGAAGAGGTCGAAGAGGAGGTCGTGTATGAACAGCCGCCGCAGACGGTGCATTACTGGATGAGCGATGATACGCGACGGTTGGAGTATGCGGCTATTGATGCGGCGAGTCGCGGGGTGAAGGGGTGGTTGAGGAAGCATGTCATTCCGAATTGTCTTGTGCCGAAGGAGAGTCGACGGCTTACGTTTGATGATGATTCGGGGAGTGTGAGGCGGTATCGGTTGGAGTTGGATGAGGTGGGGGATGGGGGGAAGGGGAAGAGTGGGAGGAAGTTGGGGTGGCTTTTTCGGAGGGGGTGAGGGGAGTCTTGGTTGAGGTGAGAAAGGGGAGGTGTTGCATCTATCGGCGTTTTATACCCTTTGTTTTTTTATGGATGGGAACGGCGCTTTGAGCCGTGGTGGTGAGGCGTTACGATACCAGGTTGAGTTTTCATGAGGATTACTGCTCAACTTACATAGATACAATATCAAACAAAAAATGTCTATGAATCTATCTGGCTGGATATCGTATGATGTGAACTTGGTGTTTCTCTGCTCCTCAATGAGGGATTCTTCTGGGATTCTCAAGCATACAGTCATATATCCGTCCATCCATCCGTTTATTCATCTCATCCCAACTATCTCTTCCCATCTCACACATTCAACATACGTACGTACGTAACCTCCCTACGTACGTAGGCAGCCAACACACCAACTCACACGAACACCCCTTGATCCCATCCCGTGATGCGTTTCATGATGCGCCACTACTTTTTCTTCGCACTCTACCGTTAGTTACCCACTTAAACCTACCTACCTACCGCAGTGGTACGAAAGTCTGCCGATCAGATCTACACAACGAACGATTAGCGCAGCGCTACTAACCATGATGGAGGGATGGGATGCTTAACTCGTATTGGTTGCAGGTTACGGTTTGACTACCTATTCTTACATCATAACTTACCTCCGTTATAGAGACTAGAAGTCAACGGTACTAGGCGGCTGTGTTGATCGTTAACTCCCTCTTCCCTAATTTCTTACATCCCCTACCTACTTTGCCGTTAACCTACTTTGTAGATTTATGTTGGTAAGTAAATTGGTCGTAAGAAGTCGAACCACGCCGATCAAGCGGTAAGTGTCCAGGGTCCTTAGTTACGTAGCATTGGCGGGCGCGTAATGGGGACCGGACCGGCGCTTGCGGGATCGTCCCGTCGAATCAGATCGTGCGCGCGTATGTTAGTTCGGTGGTTAATTAGTCTGTTACGGGGGTTACGGGGTGTTACGGCAGGGGTTTGGAGGATGGAGTTGTTGAGTTGGAAAGGGAATGGAAGGTGTAGTACTCGCCCGGTCTAATATCGACACAGACTTAGCGGGAGGGGACCTGGCCCTTAAGCCTGGGTCACTGATTTACGAATCGGGCGTACGAATTGCTAATAGTTGGTACTTCTTTCTCCATACAAATTGACAACAAACCAGAGTACTTCTTACTTGCTGAATACGTTCTCTACCTGCATGCCAAGCTATCTGCTTTTCCTGTTAATATAACTTCGTAGAAACAATCGCAGAAGCGAAAAGCTGAACAGTGGGCGGCGACTGCGGAAATGTCATTAATTTCCTAATATTTGAGGATCTATCAATCCCAAATCCACAGAAACTGCTCTACCTTCATCGCCGCTGCCTGTATACGTCTCCTCGTCATCCGAACCCTCATCTGAGCTGCGCATTCCTTCTGACTCAGTCTCAGCTTCCAATTGTCGGCGCTGCCTCGTTTCAGCGCGCTTTTTCGCACTTTCCGCAGCATTCTGAGTCTGCGTTTCAATTATTTCAGCGATTAACTTAATATCTGGGGGGTGGAGAGGCATCCAGAGTGCAAATCGCTCGCTAACTTCGATTGCAATGTCGCTCATGGTGATGGACCTTCCCGCAATGATTTTCCCAATGATATTACGTCTGGGTGTCGCAGAAGCAGCTCCTGGATCATCGCCGACGTTTTCTTGAGTCCGTGGGTGAGCAAGAAGAATTATCGCATTTCGTAGCTCTCTTTGAAGCTGATAGTACTGTTTCAATACTGGTGTATCCCGGGTCAACTCTTTATAGCAAGCTATAGTCTGACTGTTGTGAGCCAGATTTTTCGCCTGTAGTATGCGGCGAATTGACGCAGCCCACGTACGTATAGAGGTCGATTCCTGCTGCCGCTCTTTACTATTTCGAGCTACTATCTCAGTGTTGATGAGAGCCTGCCGTCGATTGTCTTCATTTGCGGCGCGCAAACGTATGTCTCCTGCTCTCAACGGGCCGTGCCTGCCCACAATTCGTGTTTTCTCGCGACGCTTTTTACGTGCAAGGAGACTCTCTCTAAGTCGATTATGTTCGTCTTTCTCTTTTAAGCCGTCAATTGCCATCGCAATAGCAGAATGCGCGAATTCAGATGTCACTCTGGCAACCGAAGGCGTAAGTGGAAGCTTCGTGATAGCGTGGGCTTCGAGGCGTGTTTTAACGTATTGAAATGACTTCCAGACAGAGGAAATGTCCATTGGGACATCGGCGCTCCCTGATCTGAGCCCGGTAGGCGTACGAGGCGTCGACGTGACCGCTTCTTCAATCTCAGTTATTTCGGCGACATTCGGCGCGCAGGCTAATGGTGTGATGTAGCCTCGTTTTTCTTTGAGAAAGGAGAGGTTCGCAATAGACGAAGCTGGATCGGTGACATTATGCAGTATTAATGATGGATTGTACGGAACAATGCCTGTAATATAGCTGTTAGTTTAATCATTGCAGATACGAGGTCTGAAGAAGAAAAACACTTACCTGTCTTCTCCCATGCTGTCAGAATTGTAGCCTTCCTAAACGTCTTCTGGCGCACCATCTGCAGTCCCGCAAGGAAATCATCCTTTGCATAATCTACTGCGCCGTTCTGTACTGCCAGAAACATCTCGTGGCCTGAATGGGCCTTATAAGCTTGAAAAATGCCGACATCCAGAGGCTGTAACATATGACTGGTGTGTTCTGGAATAGGGAAAACAATGATGCCTGCCTCTCTAGCTTTTTGTTCAAATTCAATCGTCTCGTGGCTTCCATGGTTGTCTAATAACAACATTCTCTTCTGATGGACATTGTTGGGTTTAGTATGCGCATCAAAGTGTTCAAGCCAATCGAGGGCTATATGGTCGTCAATCCATCCATTTTCTGAGGGGCAAATCACTGTGTCGTCCTCTAAATCGTTGTCGGCAAATTTTGCAGGTATTTGTACAGCTGGTATTATAACCCACGCAGGCAATACGATTCCAGTTGCAGAAACACATTCGATAACAGTTGTTGGTATGCGCGATTCTGGATCAACAAGCTTTAACTCCTTAATCTCACAATATGTCCAGACTGCGATACTTGAGATGCAGCCTAATCGGAATCCTGTTTCGTCCATATTGAACAGATATTCGGGGCTGATATTGTTTTCTTCGTAGCAACGCCTGAACGCATGAAACCAGGCCTCGAGATTCGCATAATCATTAGCGAGGCGTCGCTGTAGTGATTGTGGTTTGCCTTTCATGCGCTTGAAGATATGGCGGTGTCTCGATAGGTATCGGCGTGCCCAACGATGCTTCACTTGATGAGGGGGGTCATCTGATTCTGTCGGCGCTGTCGTCTTCAATATTTCATTAGCTGCCCTCCAAAGACGGTGGGAACTTATGTGTGTCCCCCATAGTACCAAGCGCTGTAAAGCAGCATGTAATGCGCGGTCTGCTGCTTCGCTCAATGTGGTTCTGTTTCCTCCGTTGTATTTGCGTGAATGGCGCCCTTTGAGCCGACAAAGTGTGCGGTTATAAGGAGCATCGTAGGCCTTTGACGCGGCTAGAACGCTTCGATATCGGCCACTCTGAAATGCTTCGACAGCCAGCCGCACTTTAGCTTCGACAAAGTCATCATCATGCGCGTTGCTAGCTGTTGTATCGCGTTGCTTTTCCTTAAACACGTTGTCGGACATTGCGCGTCGTGCTTTAGTGGGTAGTGATTAGAGTTCAGGTGGTTGCGCGCTTGGAAATGAGGATAACTTCTTGGGAACGTGTAAAACTTTAAGCCGACGACATTGATGTAATGGAGTATTGCAATTATTGAAGTTACTTTCATTTGGGTGCGACGTACGTAGTTTTAGAAGTACACGTGAGTTTAGCAATTCGTACGCCCGATTCGTAAATCAGTGACCCAGGCTTAAGGGCCAGGTCCCCTCCCGCTAAGTCTGTGTCGATATTAGACCGGGCGAGTAAGCATTGACGGACAACTCATAGGAAGGGTACGAGTAGTTGACAGCTTCGGCAGATAACTTTGAACTCGACTGCTGGTGTTTACTCAAACGGAAAGCCGACCGATATCCGTCGCAGCCGACAACCTACTCACTTAGATCGACTCCGAAAAGCCGATCAAGTCGACGAAACCAACCAAACACAGCACTCTTAAGGACTGCGTACATACATACGTAATGGAGACTGAATATATCCTATAGGGAGTGTCAACGTTTACTTCAAAATCTTCACGTTTCAAGATTACACTCTAACAGGTCACGTATCGCCGACTTGATAATAACTAGCAGACTATCAGAAGCTCAATCGACCTCAAGAACTTTGGATCGAAGTATGGGGGTGTATGATCATGTCATGAAAGAAGATGCTTGAGAGGAACTGCATTCGTTTTAGAAGCGAGGCGAGCCTCCGCCCGAGAGTCATGACGAGATCGTCTAAGTACTGGAACAGTCGCGACTTCACTATCGCCTGAACGTGTGGTAGAAAAACTGTTTGAAGAATGCACCGCTGATAAGCTAGGACGCAGTACGGAAGCTCAGGTCCTCCTCGTTGGAGAATGACTTTGTCAACACACGACATGCGGAAGAGCCATGAACGAACATGGATCTTCATAACGATCAATGAAGAAATACCAAAGACTGGGCATATGTAAGTTTGGTTAAGTTCAACTGCTCAGTGACTGGTACGCTTCACACGAGCATCGAACATCACTATAAGGCATACTTCGATGGCGTGTTTGAGATGTACACGACTCACATAACGGTCCCATATGAACCGGGGATGCCTCCGAAGCATTTCACAACGAGTCTTGAGCACTTTTGCTCAAATTCCAGCCGCGATGACTTACAGGTCGGATTAAGTCGTATCTGAAGGGGCTCAAATGGACAGAGTAATAGCAGTGCGACGACGCGATTCGACAGGCCAATGAGAGCTTTGACCAGCAGATGCTGGATGAAGCCAAGTGAAGTAGTCAAGGTGAAGTCAGGATGAAACGACTTCGAAGCCGTATCTAATCCGGCTATACCTAACGGAGTGGGATTGAGTGTTGCTGCTCTTTCACCACTGAGGCACTTCGGTTGATCGGTTCAAATACGGATTGTGATTCACAATGTCTGTCTGATACAACGAGGATGGATGGGATGAGGAAACGTGAAGCTGCTTTGGTATTTGCGGACGGGGTTCCCCTGAAGGGCCTTGTCATGAAGAGCTGGTAAGGGTTCACGAGGACTGCCGTTATCATGATTACAGTTCACGTTCATATTCTGTGACTACCTAAATACTGCTATCTATAAGTAGCAGTAGTTCAGCCCTATTGTCGATGAACCAGTCGTGATCGCGTTTGAGGAGACTGAGGATGTCATGCTGTTGGTGATATATGAGCCTTGTTGGTATAAGTGTTTTCATTCACGGATAAGATCTTGAAGTGATCTTGTGATGTATATATACAGCATCTACAGATCGTCTAAAAGCAAGATCATTGAATCAACCACCTCACTCCCTCACAAACAACCCAGCCATCCCCATCCCCGTCCCAACACACAACGTCACAACACCAACCTCCCCCTGCGACCTCCTCAGCCCATGCAAAAGCGTACTCGCCAACCTCGCCCCCGTCGCTCCAAGCGGATGTCCCAACGCAATCGCACCCCCATCCGGATTAACCTTCCCATCAACCCAATCCCTCTCAAGCCCCAACTTCCTCACACAATAAACCGCCTGACTAGCAAACGCCTCATTAATCTCCCAGCGATCGACATCCTCAATACCTAACCCATACCGTCCAAGCAACTTCGGCACCGCAACCGCCGGCCCCACCCCCATCTCATCCGGCTCACACCCAACCGTAACAGCACCCACAAACCGTCCCAAAATCCTCCCCCCAAGCCCCATCCCAACAGCCACATCCCTCCTCATCAACAACACCGCCGCAGCCCCATCACTAACCTGCGACGAATTCCCCGCCGTCCCGCTCCCCCCAACCTTAAAAACCGGCTTCAACGCCGCCATCCTCTCCATCGAGACATCCGCCCTAACACCATCATCCCTATCCACAACAACCTCCCTCTCCTCCCCGTCCTCATCCTTCACCCTGGTCTTCACAGGAACAATCTCCCCCTCAAACCACCCCTCCCGCTGCGCGTGCGCAGCCCTCAAATGCGACTCCACCGCAAACCCATCCTGATCCGCCCTTGAAACCCCATATCTTTCCGCCACATTCTCCCCCGTAAGTCCCATGGGCAAAACACAATCCCCAACTCTCCCCTCCTTCAACAGGGGCCACACATCCCCCGGAATCGCCCGACTCCCATAATTCCGACTCATACTCTCCATGCCCGCTGCTATCCCGGTGGTAATATCCCCCGCCCGAATCGCCGCAGAAATAGAACAAATCGCCTGCAAACTACTCCCACACGCCCGATTCACCGTCCACACCGCCGTCCGCACGGGCAATCCTGCCCGCAGCGCCGCCATGCGCGCGGCTTTGCTGCCGCCTAGTTCGGAGAGGACGACGCCGACAGCCACATCTTCGACGACTGCGGGATCTAGTGTGGGCGTGGAAGTTAGGGTTGCGCGGAGGACGGTGTGCAGGAGTTCTTCTGGGTAGGTATGTGCGAGCCCGCCTTTGTGCGCGCGGGTTATGGGTGTGCGGAGGGCGGTTAGGATTATTGTGTCTTTTGGGGATTTGGTTAGGAGGGATTTTAGGGCGGACATTTTGTTTTTCGGGAGGTTGTATGTGTGAGTGGTGATGAGGCCGTTATTTGCGAGGGTAATGAGGCCGTTATTTGCGAGGGTAATGAGGAATGTGATGACGATATCTACGATGCGAACAGAAACATTCTCTCCCGTCTTTTACACGGACGTCTTTCTCAGAAAGTCTCCTTTGTCGCGCCTTCCCCCCTCATCCCATTTAGCCATCGCACCTTCCCATCACAGCCCCCTATTACGCACAATTGGTAAGAGCTTACTCACCCTCCAAGCCGGACACGGATCTCCCGGCTCCCATTCCCGAATGCCATAGTGGGGCGCGTACGTACGGGCTAAAAAGGGGAATTGATTGCCCCGACCCGGCTGGATCCGGACCGGGGGGATTTAACCCCGCCCGTCTTTGTTTGTTCACCCCGAGGTCGGGTGGGAAGGCGCGTCATGTGATTCCGACGCGTTCATTGCCCTTACACTACCATAGTATGTATGCGTAGCGTTGCTGCCGTGATGGCAAACAACAGGGGAGAGAACATGAAGAACCGCACGAGAATTCACACATCTCGGAATCATTTCGTCTCTCGTATCCATCGCAAATATCTCGACTCCCGACCCAGTATATTGTGGCGCACCTCACATTCTCGTAGCCATTCCGTCGTAGCAGCAGATCGACCTAATGCATTCCGTACTCGTATGTACGTATGCAGCGAATACCGACGTCAGAATTCCGTACCTAATCGTACCGTACACGTATTCAGTGGGGATAACGCGCTGCCTGACATCGTAATCCGTATTCCGTACCTTACCACGTCCGTAATGGATGTCTGACTGTAGACAAGCCTGCAGCTTGGCGAACATAGCAATCACTTACATGACACCCGAATCTTGCACCTCATTACTACCCACAGAAAGGCGTTGATATTATCATCAGCATTGCTTGTATTAGCAATTTCTATTCCGTAATTAAGAGAAATTGTGAGCTAGGCTTCAACACTGCTATGTCGTCGACTCTCAAGCTCGCTGCATCAATTTGCCCCCTAGAGAGCCACGATAATCCGTCCCCTCGCTGATTTCTTTTGCCTTCAATCCCACCTAACTTCGATACTGACCAACACAATTGCCAAACAAACCAAAAATTCCCAAAGACAATAGTACCACCGCTGGGTACAAAGCACAGACCGATACCTACCATCCCACTTTGCAGTATTGCCCCATGTCGCCATTCGCCCAGTTGCCCGATAATTCGATAATCCGATCGCCCAAACCAGCCCTATGTCGTTAATCGCGTGACTTCGTAACAGGAAAACTGGCAATGCCTCGCTTGTGTACATACTTCGCATGGCCATCCTAAACTCTTCTGCGATTCTGTTGAATTCCTAAGCCCACGGGACCGTCGGCACCGTAACGTATCTTCTTGATTGGGCTCGTGTACGACTCTCCACGCGGCTCATCTGCCTGGACGCCTCCTCCATACTTGCGCTTCTCCGCGCTCATCGATGTCTTATGTACGGGCGCGTAGAGTTTGGTTTGGAGCTTGCTGGACTTTTCTGCCGGTGCCGGTGTCACGTCGCGGGAACCGAGGGAGCTGGCGACTTCATAGCCTTCGCGGGTGTCTCGCCGTAGCATCTCGGATGCGGCTTGGGTGGCCTGGCTTTCAAGGATTTCCGCGTCCTCGCTGTCTCGTCGCCGGGGATAATGCGATCCTTGTGACATGTACGACTGCGCAGCGGCTGCGACCGACTCTAACGTCATCGTATGGGTGTTGGTCTCTTCCTCGTCCTCGGCCGAAATGGTGCTCTCGCGACTCTTGCGACGCTTCCTCGGTGTGGGGGTCTGCGGATCGACGCGGCTACCGAATCTCTGCGCGGGCTCAGTTCGTGGTACAAGATCGATAGAAGGG
This sequence comes from Xylariaceae sp. X3-2, assembly GCA_028637685.1. Lineage (NCBI taxonomy): Eukaryota > Fungi > Ascomycota > Sordariomycetes > Xylariales > Xylariaceae > Xylariaceae sp. X3-2. The sequence continues at coordinate 15,314 of JAJFDI010000076.1, forward strand.
AGGAGGCCAGGATTACCACGAGAGCGCGAAAGCGGGGTGGCAGGCAGCGACGATAGCGAATGGGTAGCCCGATGTTGCCTGAACACTCGACTTGGTGGCCGATTCGCTGACGTAGGCGTCGTAGGGGCACTGTTGTCTTGGTTGAGCGCTTGGATCAAGGCGGCAAAGGGAGCAGCATCGGATTCAGTGTCGTGACGAGGGGCTCTATTCGCGGATCTCGGTGTCTGACGGGGCGTGGACCGGTGTTGCTGCGGCGACGTGGAAGGAGTCTTGGGCGTCAACGCGCCGTGGAATGCGCCGCCGGGACTGCACAGCATATGGAAATGCTCCCTATTTTCGCGTATTCTGGTGAGAAGCATCTCGCGATCATCATTCAAAATGTAGATGTCTTCTGCCTGTTGCTGAACAAGCTTCGAGGCGGACCTGAAGCGGCGAGAAAGCTCCTTGTGCTCCTTGGCAAGAGCATCGTAGGACCGCTGAAGCTCGCGATATTTGATGCTGGTAGTATCTACGCGTGTCTCGAGCTCCCGTCGCGCTTGGCGGGCATGTTCAGCCATACGGAGAGCTTCGACTTCGCGACGTGTCATCTCGTGCTCAACACTGGCGCGATTGGCATCTTCAGCAGCCTGGATGCTCAAGAGCTCGTACTGCAGCTTGTGGTGAGCCGTCTCAGACTTGAGCTTCGCATTCACGGCTAAACAGTCTTGTAGCATGGACCGCAACTCGTCCATGTTGGCGTTGTTGATCTGTGTGGTGGAGGGAGGGTTGTAGTCGCTTGTGTTGATACGGTCTCGGTTCAGAGCGTGAAGTGCTGTCGCAGGTGGTGATAACCTGCCGCTGGATCTTGACGGATTCGCGTAGTCCGGATGCCTACCGGCAGCAAGATTGGAGTGAATGGCTTGTGAAGAAGGGGGTGGGGTCTCAGAACAGCGAATGATTGGAAGTGGTGATAAGCGCCCGTCGTCGTTTGACTCGGTCCGAAAAGAAGCGGAGGGCTCAACAGGAGAAGCGGGGTCAGCGGTGGAAGGAATTGATTGTGTTGATGTAGAAGAAGCGCGATGTTCGAGCGCTGTGGGTTGAGCCATGGATGCTGCAGCCGCTGCCGCCGCCGCCGCGATCACTACATCGGGCGGCGTGGAAGGCACGAGCTCCTGCTCGGAGTCCATCATGTCATCGCCATTGGGTTGCGAGAAAGCCATCGTCGCGACGACTAGTCCGTGACTATATTACTATGGCAATGCACGGCAACACACGGCTCCAGAAGGGCGGCACTTGGTTAGGATGAGGTGGGCGATTGGCAATACGGACCGAGACAGGAGACTGTGACTATGATTCGAAACGTGAAGAGAAGAGACAGCCCGGGTGCCTGTGAAGCGCCGGCGAAGCGAACGTGAGCTGACTGCCAAACAGGCGTCTTGCTCCAATGACGGGCGTCGAAGCGGCGCTATGACCGCGATCCAACGGGCTTGGCCTCGATCCGATAAGTTCAATCAATTACTATGAAAAATACAGTACTTGGAAGATGGTCGCGCTGCTAATGACTCAGTATGGTGACAAGGCGCTCATCAGGTGCAAGCTGGTGAGTCGTGATAAGATAGAAAGACGGATGGTGGCGGCGGTGGTTGTGGAAGTAAGGAGGTGCAGAGACGCAGAGGTGCAGGTGGGAAGCGTCAGAAGGTAAGGGCGATAATAGTGGAGTTTTTGCTGGATGGACAACCGGGCAGCTTCGACCCAGCAACGCAGCAACCGCGGGGGGCCCAGGAATACAGCGACGATAGGCTGACAGCGATAGGCTTCGGTAGCTCAAACTCACAGATTGGGTGAACGGGACGGATCACAGAGTGAGCGAGTGAGACGCCGTGAAAGCGGGCATGCAGTAAAGCGAGTGAATGCAGCAAAACACATCGAAATTGCAGTGGTTGGTTCCGCAGGTACGCATGGCGCTAGACCTAATAAAGAAGTATTACATACATACGAACGGATCTAGACCGGGTCCGGACTAGCCTAGCGATGCTATTCGTCACTGAGACTTTTGCGTGTGTCTTTCATGTCTCACTCTCACACTCTCTCACTCGTGAACTGTCACCGGCGATGAGCTCATTTCTCATCTTCACACAAGCAACGAAAACGTGAATGACTCCAACTCTTACTGCATCTACATTCCTTACGATCTTGGCAGTCGTTGGCATGTAACCACTTCCACATACTACCTACATATGTAGATGCACTCGCGCTGCATCTCGCAGGCGATCTCGTCATACCCGTTGCCCAATTGCAGGAGAACAGCTGTATCGTTCAGGCCCAAGGACAGCGTATACCACGGTAGATTGTCTGTTGAAGCCCCATGTCGAAGCTGTCTCAGTCTCACACCAGCAGTTGTTCGGATCATGAAAACCTATGATTCATTCACATAGGTAACGCACGGAATAGTCCGTCCGGTAGAAACGTGGTTGGATTCACAGCAAGAGAATCGCTTCGACATCTCCGTGATTCATGATTAGTATTCGGTACCGTCCAGTCGTAAGAACGGTGCTAGGCTAGGTATATGTGAGGTAGATATTATCGTAAGAAGACAGCTCCGATGAACAACGCGAGCGTCGCAGAAGAAAAGGTGAACAACATGTCTCAACCCACGCTTAAGCCATGCCGCCAAAAGCGAAAGCCGAGAACAGCATCGCGCCAATACTGACGCCCATAACCGAGATACCGCCCACCTTCACAGCATCATTGTCCTTGTCATCACTTCCACTTCCCTTGTCATCGCCGCTCTTATCATCACCACCCTTATCATCCCCGTTTCCGTTCTTATCATCACCCTTCCCATCATCGCCATTGTCCACAATAACAGAGGCGCTAGCCGTCGCGGGGACAGTGGGCGACGTGTTCGTAGCCGAGGCCGTGTTGACAGCATTGCAGAAGATCTGCGCGTTCGCGACGTCCTTCTTCGCGAGACAGGTCTGCAGGTCCATGATGGTCTGGCCGACGGCCACGCAGTAGAGCGCGCAGTTGTCGAAGTAGGCGACGACGTCGGCGCTGTTGCAGCAGTCCGTCATGGCCTTGGTGTTGTCGTCGCTGAAGGGCACCGCGCAGGCGGCGTCTGCGATGGGGATCTCGTGCGTGACGCACTGGGAGACGGTGGGTGTTGCGACGGCCATGGTGGTCGAGGTAATGGATACTGCAGTAGTCGACATTTTGATGATTTCTTTTGCGCGTTACTTGTTTATCTCCGCGTATGGGTATATGCTTGTATTATTGTTTGTTTGTTTGTCCTCGAGTCTCCGTAACGAAATCGGGCTTCGAAGAGAACAACTGTTAGCCGACAAAGTCAAGTCACGAACCTCGATCGTTTCACGTTCTCGAGTTCGCCTATCCGGGAAAATTGGAGTCTCACAAGAACTGACTCACGAAGTTAGCATTAATTCCAAATAAATCAAAAGCAAACCAAAGAACCCACCTATTAATTATATGCTATGAAACGAGAGGCGAGAATTAGGTAAAAAACGAGGGAAATGTTCTCAGTTCCACGACCGACCTCGAATCCTCGGGGGAAGAGATCCCGTTTTATTTATTTATTTCGCATGCAACGCCAACACACTGCTGGTACCTACCTACCACCGGACGATCCATCGGTCCGTGGCCTTATTATTGCACGGTAGCACTTCTTCTACCTAGTAGGTAGGTAGGGATCACAGCAACTACGGATTTGTTAGCCAACACATGTTCCAGCGACTATTCAGGTGATCAGCGCAGACAGCATAAGCCCTAACAAGAATAGAATACGAGCTGATGCCACCACCCACACCCAAGTCAAGTCGCAAGAACGCAACTCCATTGATTCTCTCTCTAATCCTGGCCCCCTGGATACTACCTATCTTGTTACCTATCACATAAACAGGAATTCCGTACCACTGCACTACCTACCACGAGTAATCCGTCCGGTAATGAGAACGCCGTGCCTAGGCATTCGTGAACTACGCCTGAAAGCTAGCCTCATCCGAGCTAGACGCCGGCTTGACTCCCTGAGCCATTTATGCGGCCAAAGGAAGCTGTTTCCAGACGGAATACGCACGCACGGTATGTATAGCCACTCTAGCAAATCCCGTAGCACCGGTACGCATTCGCACTACGACTTCGCATGGCATGCATGTACGGATTAGGTATGCTTTATATAGGTTGGCACGGAAATCGCCACGGGATCCCGTCGCCGGAGCGTTTCACGGGCCATGAGAGCGGCTTCGTTGCCAGCGTATACTAGCGTCGGTTCGTCTCTGGTAACGTCACATACCTGGGTATTCCTTTTTCTGTGACAGACGTCTCTATTTATAGGGTCACAATAGTAGGTAGATCATAATCGACACGAGAGACGCTGGAGTCGAATTAAAGTGATGACCGTGCCAGAATCTGTCGTAGGCCGTTGCGTTTACATATGCGGCGCAAAGGCACTATTATAATACGTATCAGAGGTGCTTGAAGGAACCTGGAACGCATGAGCGCGCAAAACCGTTCTTTATTGCATGAACAAGGAAGGGACGGATGGGGATTGCACCAACTCATGCTATAGTCCCGCATGCTTCACTTATCTAATTCTCCAAAGATAGGTATCGTGCGCGTCGTGGCCCCCTTATTGAGAGGGGGACTTTCTGGCTAAGAGTCTGTTGGCTCGAGGGTTCTAGAGACTCATCCTCTTGACCTGTGAGGAAAAGGCTCCAAAATCTCTTCAATCGTGCTATCAGATCCTGAGACCTCAGCATTGGCACCAGTAACAGCGCCTCTGTCTTCTAGCAGTTGTATTACGGCCTCGTTGCGTCGATCGACAGCAAAAAACAACGGCGTTGTGCCACATACGGTTTTCGAGTTGATCTCCGCTTTCCTGTCCAGCAGTAGCCATACAATGTTCTTGAAACCTCGTTCGGCTGCATATGACAACGGTGTCCTGTTATATTCATCGCTTGAGTCGACTTCCGCTCCCCGGTCCAACAGTAGCCGTACTATGGATTCGTAACCCTGTATGGCAGCATATGACAATAGCGTCCTGCCGTATTTATCTCTGTGGTTAACCCCCACGTCTCTGTCCAACATTAGCTGTACTACGGCCTCGTGACCTCGCTCGGCAGCAACAAGTAACGGAGTCCTGTTGTTTCTGTCTTTTGCGTTGACATTCGCTCCCCTGTCCAACAGGAGCCGTACTATCGTTCCATGACCTCGCCCGGCAGCGCACAAGAGCGGCGTTTTCTCGCCAAATCTGGGGTTCGAGTCGGCTGCGGCTCCTTTGTCCAAGAGTAGTTCCACTATGGTCTCATAACCTTTCTGGGCAGCATACGACAACGGTGTACTGCGGCTATTAAGACTTCCATTCGAATAGGATAAGTCGGGCTCAGCTCCCCTATCTAGGAGTAGTCGTACTATAGCCTCATGACCTCCCTCGGCCGCATAAGACAGCGGCGTACCTAGGTCCAGCATCATCGGGTTATCAATTATTCCTAGGTTAGTATTGGCTCCTCGATCCAGGAGTAGCCTTACTATAGCCTCATGGCCTCGTGCGGCAGCATACGACAATGGCGTTCTCACGACGCGGTACCATTCGTTCGTGCCTTGTGAGTCGACCAGGGCTCCTGCATCCAGAAGTAATTTCACTATTGCTCCATGACCACGTTCGGCAGCATACGATAACGAGGTTCTGTTTACCTCCCAAGCATATTCGTTCCTTGGCGAGTCAACCCTTGCACCTCTTTCGAGTATAAGTTTTACGACAGCCGTGTGCCCATGATAACTGGCAAGCAGTAGCGGCGTCATTCCATTCGATCTCGACTCGATATCCACCCCTCCCTCGAGGAAGATTTCCACAGCGGACAAATGTCCATTAAGAATGGCATATGACAATGGCGTATCGCCATATGAATCAATCGGATTCAATTTGTGCCCTTGTCCTAAACTTCTGATAACTTCGTCAAGTCCAAAGAATGCAGCAAGATGCAATCCGGTCAGGGCGTTGAGCTTCTCAAAGAAATCTTCGAGTCGCTGGGTGAGCAAAGCTTGGCCACATGCGCCGACCTGGGGCGTCTTAAGAAGGAACTCGCAGCACAGTTGGTAGTCTGACTTCGTACTCGCGTGTTGACCCCAGAAACGACTTGCGTAATCGTAGAAAGGGTATACTTCTAATCGTTCATTTAGTTCTGACAGTGTCTCACATGGCCCGCTCTCAAACGCCGCAAACGAGAGATAGGTGAGGCAAGTTTTCGCGATCCGAGACGACGCATGCGGAAACCAGAAATCTCGAGTCCGCTCGAAATACTCCTGCGCGGTATAATGAACAAGTCGCACCACGCCGCTTTGCTCATCGACAGTAACCAATCCACAGCAGTAGGAGACCAAGCGTCGAAGAGCAGGAAGATTGGTTTGATCAAGACATGTCTCACCTATCTCGACGCCCAGCGCATGCACAAGTTCGAGTGTTGTCAAGGGCCGTTTCGCCAGAGTAATCCATGATAGGGTTTCCAGAGCGAGCTTCACCTGCGGCGAGACTTGGCTCTTGATCCGATTCATTGCATCGTCATAAGTGGCGTCGTAATAAGCAACATCATAGGTGTCCGATGATCCGGGTTTTCTCGAAAAGTCCTGCAATGCGCTATATATAGCTTTGGGTGAAGGCTGGCTGCTTAACGAGTCAAGGTGCAGTTTTGCAAAGAGAAACCTATCATCTGACTTAGTGCCCTAATGCTCAAGTCGAGATTCATAGGACGACTCACACGCCATTTGCACATTCGAGCACTGATTTCTTGATGTCGACTAGAAGGGTTTCATGAGAGCGGAAATCCTCGAGAAAGGAACAGTTTCCGTCAATGTAACTGGCAATATCATCGTTGCTCGCACGAATCTCTTTCTTCACGGCGTTCTCAAATGCGGACGTGATGACCGGTATGAAGCGCGAAGTGGCAAAGATGTTAGCATCGGACTTGGACCAGAGGTTCATGAGCTCATCTATGAATCTCTCTCGACAGTGATCGGAAACCTGGCATTCATCTAGAGCGTCGATAACCACAAAGACCCTAGAAAATTCAGTGACAATCGAATGAAGAGTTTGGCGTAGCTCGTCAAGCAACGGCCTGGTGTGTTTTTGCTTGTGTCGATCATAGAGACTCTTCACACACTCGGAAAGGGGCTGTTTGGTCTCTGCAAGTTGCTTGACCATACAAGCAATAAGGTCGCTAAGTTGCTGATCGTGAGTCCTTCCAAAGTCAAGAAAGACATAGCAAATACCAACCGATGGATCGGTGTTGTAGAGGTCAAGCAAATTGTCCACGACTATAGCACTGAGAATAGTTTTCCCTGCTCCAGGGTTACCAGGACAAAATAATACTTCTTTCTGCGTGTTCAACCAGTGTTGATACTCTGATGAATCAAGAAGCCACTGGCCCGTTCCCGACTGGCGTCGGTTGATGAGATCTGTCTGTTTGTCACAGTAACCAGTCGATGTGAGCCAGTCAAGGATCTCCTGTTCTTCTTGCTGGTTCTGTCGTAACACCAGCCTGTCAATATTGCCTCTATTGAGCTCGTCGGCGAACGAATCCAATTGAAAGAGATTTGTCGCGATTTGGCTCCGTAGGTCTTTGAAGTCACCAGTGTTCCACTTCAAGGCCTGCCATACTCTTGAGAACTTTTCCTTGCGCCTAAGTGCTCGTGATCTCAAGGCAGGATATCCATCTAGCTTGCTCTTCGTCTCTTCTATGGTACGGCTGCAGCTCCGAATAATGTCACTGAGCCTTCGCTCCTGGGCATTAGAAAGTTTCTGGCTAGAAAGACGGAGACCGATTCCTACGATAGTAGAGCCAAGATGCGCGAGGCTAAGAGGAAAATCAGATCAACGGTTTCTAGGTACTGTCCGAACTGTGAGGAGGCTGGTGACGCACTCGTTAGAAATGTCCTGGAACTGGCCAGGAGCACCAAGAAAATCCTTTCGAACTCCGTTGATGAGCGTGAAGACGGCCAGGAAGTCGCCAATCCCGAATCCGAAGCTCATGCTCGTAGCTCGTGTATTCCGAATATGCTCAGTAGTTAAGGAGTCTGGTTGATTCGAGAACTAGGTGGAATGGTGAGGAGAACAGGACACGGTTGTTCAGAGGCAGACCGCTGGCCCGTCTTCCGTATGCGGATACAGACATCTGGGCCCCAAAGCTACCCGACGGATTACGGAATACCTGGTGCTGAATCCTGATGGCTTGGCCCTGACTTCACGTGACCCGTGCTCTGCAGTCGTCGTTCCGCATCGTCATCATCCTACCGAAGGGATTCCGAGGGCATACTATCTGTCTGCACAACTCTCCCAGCCCGCGAGACTCCTTTCCTTAGGCATGCCCCCTCATGGCTTGCTGGAATTTTTGTAACGACGTGCATACAACTCCATGGACGACAGAGACTCGCTGATCCGAGACTGGATCACATTTTACCCAGCCTCTAGCCTCTGATCCGAGACATTACACACTTGCAATGCGCGGGACTCAATCCGTCGGTCTCTTGTTGCACGCACCGTCGTAGTCAGCAACGACCATCATCGATGAGGTTGAAAAGTGGCAGGTATGACCAGTCATTAGAATTCCTCTGCATTTAAAACGAGAGAAACTGCAGTTCACGATGGCGATGAAGTTCGTGGGACTGTAGATCGCGTTTTATGACATGACCTGCAAAGGAGAAGAAAAGGAAGAGAGGAACAGGTAGGACTTGCTGTTCTGTGGTTTTCCCCCAGCGCGTTGGCAACCAGTCTTGTGGCCGCGAAGGTTTGGCGGACCGAATCGGGCCGGGCTTTTCGTCCTTTCCTGCGATAACTCTGCTTCTTCAGTATTATACCGTATGTCCGGGGGACGGAAATACCACCGGCAACTCTCGACCTCTTGTGTAACTGCTCCTACTCCATAGCTGCTGCCTCCTGATAAATGAATGACGTCTCTGTAGAGCTGCTGCCTAATAAAGAGGCGTTCACGCCTTACAATCTCCCCTCCACTCTCACCGTCCACTAGTCCATATCAGTCTCTCGGGTCTCGATCCTCCCGATAATCCAAACTTCGCTTTTCTTGTCATCTAAGCCATAGTCATCGGAACCATTCTACTATCGGGAGCGTCATGGTTGTTGCTTTCAACACCGAAGCCCTCAGTGGGCTCTGCTCCGGCGATCAGTTGGAGCTCTTGGACGCCGTTGACCGTCTTCGTCTGCAAGGCCTTGACCACTATGTCTCGTTACCCCAGATCATCGTATGTGGCGACCAATCGTCCGGAAAGAGTTCCGTCCTGGAAGCTATCTCCGGCGTGCCTTTTCCCGTCAAGAGCAATCTCTGCACGCGCTTCCCTACAGAGCTAGTGCTGCGCAGAACTGCCAGGATTGGCGTGAGCGTATCCATTGTGCCGCACAATTCCTTGGGTCTGTCTGAGCAGAGCCGGCTCGCAGGTTTTCATCAGCGACTAGAGAACTTCGATGGATTCCCGGCTTTAATAGAGAAGGCAAAGGCCGCCATGGGCATCACAATTCACGGAAAGGCGTTCTCCAAGGATCTTCTGAGGGTCGAGATTAGTGGTCCTAATCGGCCACATCTGACGATCGTGGATTTGCCAGGTCTAATCCACTCTGAAACGAAACAGCAAAGCGCCGACGACGTTGAGCTGGTCCAAGAGGTTGTTACATCCTACATGAAGCAGCCTCGCAGTATCATTCTCGCCGTCATATCCGCCAAAAACGATTTTGCCAACCAGATCGTGCTTAAACTAGCTCGCACGGCTGACCGTTCGGGCAATCGCACCATGGGTGTAATCACGAAGCCTGACACCTTGGTCCCAGGAATGGATAGCGAGTCTATGTACGCCTCGCTCGCTCAGAATAACGAAGTGACCTTTCGGTTGGGCTGGCATGTACTAAAAAACATGGACTCCGAGAAGATTCAAGGACAGGCTGTATTGAGTGAGCGAGATGCCGAGGAAAAAGATTTCTTTTCGAAGGGCATCTGGTCACAATTGCCATCAGCGAGTCTCGGAATTAATGAACTTCGCCCCAAACTTAGCAACGTCCTGATCCGCCAAATTGCTCGAGAACTGCCCAGTCTGATTGCCGAGATTGGTGCTGGCATCGTCTCATGCGGAAAGCAGCTCAAGGCACTTGGAGTGCCCCGAATCACACCTGAGGAACAACGCCTTGAGTTGATTCGCATTAGCCAGCAGTTTCAGTTGCTTGTTAAGTCGTCAGTTGATGGCACGTACAGTGATGCATTTTTCGAAAATGCAAAGACCGATCGGGGCTACAAGCAGCGTATCCGAGCAGTCGTTCAAAACCTGAACAAAACTTTCGGTGAGGACTTGTTGGCACGTGGCCACTACCGCCAGATGTATGACAATGAAGAGTCCTTAGCATTTCAGCCACAGCACTCCAGGCCAATCTCGAGGGAAAACTTTATTACCCATACGAAGACACTCATAAGGCGGAGCAAGGCCAGGGAGCTCCCTGGTCTTTTCAACCCCATGGTTGTGGCGGACCTCTTTCAGGAGCAGTCCTCCCCGTGGGACCTGATTGTAACTGAGCATGTTAAAGGAGTGTGGTGTGCCGCCAGGGAGTTCCTCGAGCTAGTTGTCGCTTCTATCTGTGATACCGATGTTTCCACTGCTTTGATCTCCGAGGTATTCGAGCCAGCTCTGGAGAAACTTATCTCTGACGCAAGTGTTCAAACGGCCCAGCTGTTGAACACACATCAAACCATTCACCCTATAACCTATACGCGAGAATATATCGAGAACATCATGGACATCTGGGACAAACGACGGCGGGAAGAGAATGCGAAAGTGGTCAGAGCTTTCTTTAATATCGAGCCGACCGTCAACGCTTCAGCCGACTTGGAATTGAAGTCGGTGTCTTTGAGCGGACGTTACAACCTTCAATCCCTCATTTATCAATTATCAGAACGTAAAGAACCGGATATTGAGCGCATAGCCGCCTCCGAGGCTCTGGATTGCATGCATGCCTACTACGATGTAAACCCACCCCTCTCCCTCTCCCGCCTCTATTCGCCGTGTTAATCGCGATAAGTATCAATTCTGACAAGGCAATGGTTGTTTCTAGGTGGCGGTGAAACGTTTCATAGACGATGTCTCGGTAGAAGTCATCGAAGAGAAGGTCATCTCTGTCATTGGCGATATACTCTCACCGATGAAGGTGTTCCAAATGTCCCCCGACTTGGTAGAAGCTGTCGCAGGCGAGCCGCGCGAAATCCGTGCCAAGAGAAAGAAGTTGACGAAGCAGCTTGATGTCCTTCACAAAGGCTCGGAGACCTGCAAGCGTTTCATCGGGGCCAGATTCGGAGGTAGGCCAACTCAGATTGATTTTTTGTTCACTTCCCAAAGCTAACAAGGGCAACCCCTCCAGACGATGACTCGGACTATTTCTCAGATGGCTACTCCGACACGGGCGAAGATACCAGTGGCAACGGCCAGAACGGCATTGAAACTCAAACGCCTGGCACCGAGTAAAAAAGCCGGAGAGTGGCGACTGTCCGCCGGCGTCAGGGAAGACAAGCTGGCCGATATGTGTCCAGATTACGGACTACCTACATAGACTCCGCCAGGATCGCATGCTACCTAGGCATGTTCCTTAGTCAATCCGTACCTACATGTGCGGATATGCAGCGTGGAAGATTGCCACGTAGGTACGGATTACGGGCGAAGGATGCAAAATGGTGCGCTAGGTACTACCTAGCAACAAATGGGACACTCAGTTACTCGCTCGCTACATCCACGTCCGAATCCGGCAACGGAGCCCTTGCCCGGACAATGGGATTCCACCAATGCAGCAAATTAGAAGATTAAAATCTACCTAGTCAGATCCCTCGGGTCTCCCACGAGATTGCAATCCGATTCACCTGAGTCATGTATTTCGCACGATCGCAGCGCTGTCTAGTGACCTATGTCCTCCGTACGGCCAGCCAACATGGACACAGACGGGCCGCTCACCTATGTATTCCGTAGCGATCTAACGTTGACCTGCCCGAAACGGAGAACGGGGTTGCCATGAATAGCAACACACTGAAACGATGATCGGATCACAAGCTTTTCGGCATGCCCTTGAAAACGTGTACTTTATCACACTACCTCCTCCCTACATACCTAAAAGAACTGCATGACCGAAGTTTTCTCAACCTTGGCTGCGAAGTAAAGTTCTGAGTCCGAATCACGTTCGAGACCTTCCGGGCTGTCGACAGGATCACTAACCTACATAGTAATATGGCTGCGCAACAACCGCATGGAAAATCTGTCTCCTGAGAGTATAATTGTGTCCTGACCTCCGAGTGGGCGGGGCGAGGGTATCCCTTGGCCCGGTTTCTCAAAAGGCAGAAAAAAGAACGTGCCGAAAATAAATTCTGGCTTTTTCAATGGAACGAAGACATTGACCACTTCCACCTCAATCCAAAATGTTCTTCGCGAATTCACCGACCGGTCCCAAAGAGGGCCGGTTTCACCCCGGCCTCCTTTCGCCGGAGCGCAGACGGCGATACACTAAACGCCAAAAGCACATGCTTATTTTTGCCGTGGTCTTGCTGGTATTTGTTTTTTATTCGGCATTCATGCAAACGGGCGCGTTGGAACGGTTCGAAAGATATGAAGTGTCGTCGTCCAGCTTACAAGGCACGAGAGGACCGGATCCTCCCGTGGTTCAAGACAAGCAGGACGACGGGCTATCGAAACTTGCCCAGCGAAAGGAGACGAAGATTCCTGATTCTCAGAGCCCTATCGTAGAAGAGGACTCTGCGAAGAAAGCGGAAGCGAAAATGACTCCCGTGACTGAAAAGTCTGAGGCGAAACAGCCCCTAGTAATTGAAGACGTGGAGATGCCCAAAGAAAAAGATCACGAGAAGGAGCATGTCAGCCCGCCAAGACCCAAATCGAAGCCCGACAAAGTGACCCTCTATTCTGACCGTTGGACGGAGTGGCCGGATCTCAAAGAGGACCTAGACGCCCTTAACGCCCTGATGCCCGACGAACTCAGCATGCGCGAGCTCCTCCGGCCCATTATGGAGGGCGGTGCGCCGCGGATGCGCGAGCTCGGGCTGCGGACACGAGTTTACTGGAAGTACCTTAATGCATGGGAAAAGCTCCACCTGGTTGAAGACGAGAAGACGGGCGAGACGTACGTCCGGGATGACCTGATCCAGTACTTACGGGGCACGCAGAGGGACAGCGACCTCACGTTCTTCGGGTCGCCGCTCGCTACGACGATTCAGAAGTATGAGGCCTTCCGGGGCTTTTTTGCGCAGTTCTCGCGCCTGCTGTTCCCCTTCACGAGCCCGTATTTTGCCAATCATATGACGCTGCATGCGCAGTTCAAGCATGCAGGGAGGGGTATCGTGCTCACGGCTGGAGATGGACAGGCGAACTACCTCTTGACGACGATTTATGCGCTGCGAAAGATCGGCTGTAAACTTCCTATTGAGATCATGTATCTCGGAGATGCGGACCTTGGAGAGGACTACCGGGTTGAACTTGAGGTCAGTATAAACAGTCTCATCTGGATTTGGGGGTTTGACATAAAAGCTGACAGTTTCACCACAGGCTCTCTCAGGGGTGACGACACGTGACATCTCCGTAATGGTCGACGATTCAGGCTGGAAGCTGGCTGGATGGGCCATCAAGCCATTTGCCATTATGATGTCGAGCTTCCGCGAGGTCATCTTCATCGACGCGGATTCCTTCTTTTTCCGTGACCCGGCCAAACTGTTCGAGGATCCAAGCTATGTCTCGACAGGAGCACTGTTCTTCCGCGACCGCACGATCATGCCTGAGTCGAAGCGGAGATGGTTGTTGCAGATCCTCCCGAAGCCGATTCCGAAGCTTGCGAAGGAATCGACCTGGTGGAAGGGGACGTCGGGTCATCATCAAGAGAGCGGTGTCGTTGTGGTATGTATTCCGTGCAATATCGGGAGTTATCCAGATGCTAATCTTGTTCTCAGGTGGACAAATGGAAGCATTTCGTGTCGATGCTGCTCATTTGCCGCTTCAACGGAAGCGACAGGGATGGAAGAGCGGGAAAAACTGGCGTGTACGAGATGATGCACGGTAAGTGAGAAACAGAACCCCAAAGCAGAACAAAAGAATCCAGGTTTGGATCTAGAATTGACATCTTGACCGCAGGCGACAAGGAGACATTCTGGATCGGCTTCCTGCTCGCAAACGACCAATCATTCGCCTTCCACAGGGGCGCCGTAGGAATCATCGGCACGATCGAACCTCCTAATTCCACAACAGAGACAAAAGCAGCATCAGACGACGACACCAGCAACGACAACAACAACACCAACAGCATCGACGAGACTGAAAAGACATTAACCGAGCCCGCACTCACGACACCATCACCAGCACCAGATAACTACACGATCTGCAGCCCGCAGCTCCTCCACCTCGAAGTCGACAACACGCCCCTCTGGTTCAACGGCTGGCTGCTCGTAAGCAAGTACGCCGAGGCCTCGCAGCGCCGCTTCGCGCCCATGAAGTCGTTCCTCATCGAGCCGCCGGAGGACGCGGCGCGGACGGAGGACTTCTGGCAGTTGGCGACGGACAACATGTGTTGTCTGACGTCGACGCCGGAGTCGCGGTTTGAGATTGCGGAGGAGGATCTGGGGCTTTTGACGATGATGAGGGAGAGGGCTTTAGAGGTGGGAGTTATGTCTTGAGCACTTTTTTTCTGGATGTTGGTTAACCGGTTGCTTTTGGCGTTTTTTGTATACCCCCTCTCCCTCCTCTATCGGATTGGAGAGATGGCAGCTTCGAGTTGGCTATCTAATGCTAGTCAAACATGGCGTTTCGGATGGTTTGAGTTTGGAAAATGGGAGACTTGTATGTGCTTTTGTTTCGGATTGTCAAGGGGAGTTTTACGCAGTGAATCAAACTGATATCATATATACATTGGTCAGGCGAACTGGCGATCTACCGGACGGACCTCGTCTCCTTGCGAACGGTCAGTCAGCCCGTGAAGTTGCTTGACTTGTTCAATCCGACGATGACTTGCTTGACGAACCTACTTTTTGGGGAAAAGAAACTTGCTTGTTTGAATACACAGTTACGCCATATCCAGTGGCTGAGGAATACCTTCCGCAGTATCGTAGGCCTTCCTTTCCCTTAACCTAATCCCGCTGCCCGTATTGAAAAAAAAAGCGAAAAGCGGCAAATTATTGGCCTTGCCTCCTCTAATCACCGATCGTCGGTCAGTCATAAAATAGACCACACCAGGTTGATTGGTTTCCTTGACCACTGCCTAACGGGTCAGCGTACGGTATTAGACATCGATCGAGGCGGATAGAAAGTTTGAAGGGACAGAACCGACACTGAAACAATGATCCAGAGATTACCTACCGAGCATCGAGGAAGGTCTTATGATAGCATTCGTACACTCTTATCGGGTTGTAATGAAGTCTGGTTGGTAGCCAGGCCGAGAGGTGATTGGTCGCCGTCGGGCCAGCAGGAGACTGGGCGGTCGCATGTGGCTAGTCGATCGCACGGGAAATCAGCAAACGCGGAGGAGGCAATACCAGGCAAGAATACCTAGCAGCACGGCGGACAGAGTTCGTACACTCTTATCGGCCTGCCGGAAATGTTACAACAGAGGCTGACATGACGCTGGCGGGATGGTGCTGTGAGCTAATAGCACCGAGTCAGCAAATGCGTGAACGCTATGTCGAGAGAATTACCATGGTGTTTCTCAATATCCCGGACTGGATCTGTGTTCGTGATAACGAAATATTATCAGGCAAGGGGGACTCACCGGAACGCATCTCGTGCGGTCAACGCCCGCCATGCTGGAGTTTGATGAACTAAGTCACCGGCGGCTGAAAACGTGAGAGTTAGCAAATGCGTGAAACACCAAGTCGAGAGGGGTCCTTACCAGAACGGGGTCTAAACAGCCTGGGACTGGTCCAGTTCCATTGAACAAAGTGAGCAAATAGAAGCATCGCAGACAAGGGGTCAAGACTGTCGACGTGCTGTCGTTAAGGAGGCACCAAGTACAGCTGGACGCAAACCCGTATTTCATCTGCATTCCACCAGGAGTGGTGAGCAATGCGGAGGACTGCGTTGACATGATGGAATCTTTTACCTACCATGCCAGCACAATTTCGGTCGAAAGAGCGGGTTCCAGGAGGTATCATCACCGGCGCCTTCGTCCTCTTGCCTCCGATGATGCTTCCACTTGCTCACCTTATTCAATGGGACTGGGCCAGTCCCAGGATGCCGGAACGCCGCCGCAATAGTCGGCGTTCCGAACCCCTATGATGAAGGAGAAGGAGAAGAAGAATTGCAAGAAACCACGGCGTGAGGGAAGATATTTATGTTACTCAGAACAGGTGACGCGTGAGCAGGTTTTCCGGAATTCACCGCGGGCATCTGCCGGATATACCGAGACTCGCACTACCGTCAAGATGACATGGTATGACGCGACGCTAGCTGACTGGCGACATGCTGTAATGGTGACTACGGTACTTGAGAAGGACCGACGAAGCTGTGGTTCCGAATCGGATGTGGTGTTGAGTTCCAGTTGAATTGGGGGAGGGGGTGCGTAGAGGAGAAACGAGCATCGACGCCGCCCAACCCTCCTCGGTCGTACTCTCCCGTTCTGTTCAGGCTTGACTTGACTGGTGATGTAAATTGTACGTCACAGGAAACCTTGTGCGAGATTTATCTTGCCTACAGTTCTGAAGCCTGTGTCGTGCCCGTCGAACCCGGGTTCCCGACACCGGGGGCCCTTCTAGGAGTTTCTCTGGGTTTATTTCCGGTTTCCGGCTGTTCCTCTGCCGCTGTCTGCTCTGTCTCCTGCTGTTCGCCTTGACTATCAACGCCCGACTCCCTTTCATCCCGAGCTGGTATATCCTGAGATGCTTCTTCCTCCTGAGTCTGCGGTAGCGTTGCTTCATTGCTGAAGCGTACACGCCTACCAGAAGACCTTCGAGCACGCTTCTCGGGGCGTTCGTCCGGTTCAGGGTCTTCTTGAGACTCCCGGCTCCTTCTGTTCTGTTGTGATGACGACTCCGCCACGTCGCTGAGGCGTGTAGACGAGACATGAGATCGAGGCCGTTTGCTTGAAGATCGAACAGATTGGGCGTCTTCTGCTTCTGCGTTGTTGTCGTCACGATCCGCATCATCACGACGGTCGTTGTCGCCAGTCTCCTGAGTGGCGGCACCCAACATTTGCTGAACCAATGCCTCCGTGGCCTCTTCCATCTGTCCGGTCACTGTCTGCTGCTCTGCTGGTTCCGTGCCTCCCTCAAGCCCACTTTCACGCGCTCGCTTCCTTGCTAACCTCTGGTTAGCCTCCGTAATAAACCTGTCGCGCATCCGCTTCGCCCAGTCTCTCGCGTTCCGATATAGATTTATTCCCATCCTTGTCGTTCTTGCATTCGATAACTTATATTCTAAGATATGCACCATATCATACTCCGGGCGCTCACGAGTGCCGTACGGTTTTAACATGTGAGTACTGTATACCGTGATACGGTTGCCCACGAGAGTTGATGTCAAGGTGTAGGCATTGCCATCGTACTCTTGTTCCTCTTTACCGTGGTTCTGGAGGGCGAGGATGCCTCTCGCTGATAGCGCACCAGCGTAGCATGCTTGATTGACGGCCACATCATCATTACCGCCTATTGTCTTTACCTCGAGCACAAAGTTCGGGACAATGAGAGAACCTGGCGCAGGAATGATGAGGTTTTTCAGATCCTGTCTGATTTCTGGATCTAGGGATTCGGGGTTTGCACCATGATAGCGATCGGGGGTACACGCGGTCAGAAGGCCGTTCGTGAGATGCTTCATCATGGTCCACTGCTTATTGGTGCGGTACTCCCCACCAGTGCCTCCCTCCAGCAAGGGAACTATGCGCTGTTCATAGTCTGACTCAGTGGAACAGTGACCTAGCTGTTCTCTGAAGTTCTTTAGCTGATCCTCAGTGTAGTTCTCCTCTGAAAGTGAAGGGCGTCGTCGCGTCAGGGCTTGCTCGATATTGTCAAAATTGCTGGGTGGGGGTAGGTTGCCCGTTTCATGGGCATAAATATGGTGATCCTTGAGATTCACCCTGAATGAGTGGTCATATGGGGAAGACTTCGCCGTATCAAGCGTTAAAGGCTCCTTTTTGCCACGGTAAGATTTGAGGCTACTCATGGGTGTGGTTGGGTAATACTAGTCATCCACAAGTTAGGTCTTTCAGTTCTGGAATTGGTGGAACAAGTTAGATGGATGGGGACTAACTCCTCGTAAATCAGACAGGTCAGGTCCTCCTATTTCAGCAAAGCGTTCCTTCTTGATGGCACGCTCCAGACGACGACGCTCCTCAGGCGACAGTGTTGGGTTGTATTCACGATATTGACGACGCGTACGCGGCTCGATTGAAGGAATCTGCGCGCCGAGCGGTTGGTCTAAGCGTGCTCGTCTATCTTGTTCTACTAAGGCGCTCTTACAGAGGTGCAGGCGGGATAGATTGTCCCAGAAGGCGGGCGGACGACGGGATGGGTAGGTGTGCTCTACAGGCTGTACTCCAGTCTGTGAGTGCGGTGGCGGTTGCGTGCGCCTGCGAGAAGGTGGTGGGCGTGCCGACTGAGTTGAAGGCATCATATCTTCCCTTCCAGAAAGTCGGAACGCTGTGTCGGAAGAGGAGGCAGTTTTACACTCCGGGGATAGGGTCGCCGCTTTATTGCGTATCAAGTGTCTCGATTGGACGATGCCTGGGCTCCGCCTTCGATTGCCGGAATTCGGTTAGGCCGGGAAAGTCGGCGGGGAGTGAGCAGGTGTGGTCCTCGGCCACGTCAATCACCAGAGTCGATTCACCAACTCCACGATCTCCATACTTAATACGGAATAGCTATCTCCGTAAGGGCGGCTTTTGGAAAACAAGAAGCCTCCAGCGCACGAGTACCAGAGAATGCACGAAGAGGAGAGGTACGTTGTGATGGATAAGTTTACGTTCTTGGCGTGTATTGCGGGTCGACCATGGATCGGTTTGGGCGGAACAAAGGTATGTACTCGTAAGTTACTACAAGTAGGTATCTTGCCTGCTACCTCGGAATAGCTATACTCGTATGTCTGGTTATCACTTGACACCAACGTCGCATGCCGGCCATCGTGTTGGATTGTGGGATGTGTCATCTACCTATCTACTCGTACGAGTATCTTGTGGGCTCTAGCGCTAAGCCTCAGCGGCCATAACGGATGATCTCCTTTACAAGTACACACCAAAGTACCGATTCCATCGAACCCTTCCACGGAACGGCCACGGAACGACCCCCGACCCAAAGTTCCCATTGATATCACATATCCACAACCCTCACAGACGTAGCAACATTCCCCCTCGTCGCCCGACTATACGGGCAAACCTCCAACGCCCTCCCCACCACCTCCTCCACGACCTTCCTCTCCATCCCTCTCACCCCCACCGCCATATCCACCCGGATCCCCATATCCAGCGCCTTCATGTCGCCCACAAGATGCACCGTGACGTCCACGACACTATCTTCCGTGTTCCGCGGCATCCGCGTCCCCATGGCCGCCGCAACCGCGTTCATGGCCGACTGGAAGCAGGCCCCGTATCCGGCCGCGAACAGCTCTTCCGGGTTCGTCTTGCCCTTGTCGCCCAGGCCGCCTAGGGCCTTTGCCATGGTCATCTCGACCTTGAGGTCGTCGCCTTCGACGTATCTGAGTTCCCACAAGCAATTAGTTTTTTCTGGTTCGTCTATGAACTTTTTTTTTCTCGTTTTCTTTTTGTTCCCAGATGTTTTGTGCTGTTCCGGACTTTCATATGTCAGAGATGAAGGGGGTGTAAAACGCACCCCGTGCGAGCGCCCTTGACCTTGGCATGTGCAGAGTAGAGGATGGGCGCCGTCTCCGTGTTGAGGAATCGTCGACCCATCGTTCTTGCTGTGGGCGTCACGACGCCAAGAGAGCGCGGTGCGGCGCGCCGTGTTGTAAGTGCGAGCAGAGTTCGTGCGGAAGCCATTTCTCTGTGTAGTAACAAAATAATATGCAGGTTATCTCTTGGTTTCTTGCTATGCACGTCGGAGGCAACGTCTTGTAGGTAGTCGACGGATCAAAGCTCGCCATGGCTCAAAGGGTAGGTAGGTAGGTAGTCATCGACATGGTGTAAGCGTCATTGACATAGAGCGACTCGCATGTATGTACGGCGAATTTCGTATTGCGTACATACATATCGGGATTTATCTGTCTAGTTTCATATGACGTGCAAGACTCGATCGATCTCGATGCGGACAGCGGGTAGATCCGTCGTTCGCGCGTGGCTAAACGTGGCCCCTGACTCGCTACGAGGTGCTACGGAGCAATATCGATTTCGTACATACGTAGTGTTGTAACTAGGCAGCAGTCGTTGCGCTGGTGCCTGGCTAGTGTAGTCTCGTCTCGGGAGGTGGCTGGTCTGTCTGCGTCAAGTAGGCATTCTTCCGAGAAAATACTGTATACAACGCGCGGAAATGCTTCGAGTCCGATTGGGCCTTCATGTGAGCCGAGTTGCAGTTCGGCAAGTCTGGGGTGCATACCATCAAACAAGAACCCCTATGAAAACCGTCCCGACGTCCCGGGTCTGGTAAATGAGAAAAAAACAAAACAAAAACTCCATCACCCATCACAACGCCGGAAACGCCCCTTAAACTCCACCATCCCCCTAACCCTTAGCCCTTAACCCTCCATCCCATCCCATCCCGTCCCGAAGTCCCGATCCATCAAGAAGCCCGCTCAACGAACTCCGATATCCCCAACTGCCCACAAACCCACCTCACACACTCCCCCCACTCGGGACCATACGAAACCGGCGACCTCAACGAAGGCGACGCCCGCATCACCTTCCAAATCCCCACCGCCAACCTCCGTCCCAACTCCTCGGCCCACCAATACTCAACGCCCGCCCTCTCGACCAGCACAGCCCAATGCATGAGCACCAGCAGCGCCATGGGATCCGACCGCTTGACCGCCGCCGTGAAGTCCGGGCCGGCATTACTCGGAAACGCAAAGCAGAACCCGCGCAGCACGCCGCGCTGTTCCTCGGCGAAGCAGCGCTGCAGGAGGTCCATGGCTGCTTTCCATTTCCGCGCGGGGGTTAGGGCTGATGAGGAGGTGGAGGAGCAGCGCGAGGACACCATGGAGATGCTGTCGCTGGGCGTCGGACTGGAGGCGTTGAGCTCGTCGCTGGGGGCCGGCGTGGGCAGGTAGCGCGATCGGTGGTAGTGCTCGTTTAGTTTCTCGAGGCGGGTGAGGGCTGTGCGTGTTTCGGGTGCCAGGGCGATGGGGGATGCGAGGCCGTAGTTGAGATAGGCGCGGATGGGGACGGGGCTGTCGAGGAGGCCCTGGAAATCGGTTTTTGCGATGTTGACTAGGGGCGATTCGGTGTTAGTATCGTTCTTTTTTAATTGGTGTTTCTACGAATGCTGCAGTATACCCCTGATATAGCGACAGCTCGAAGGGCTACTATTGTCTATAGTTGTCATGAAATAGATACTCACCACTGCCACCCAACAGATCGAATGCCACAGCCACAGACGAGAGCGTGTTGAGTTCACTCCCTTCTGTGAAGTTGCATTGGGAGAAGGCGATATTGATGAACGCCGTCATGCTGGAGTAGATGTACAGCATGTGATGGGTGACGGGGTTCATCTTGCTGAGATGGATCCGAAACGAGCGACTCGCTCTATCGTCTTCACTCAGTCAGTCCCCATCATCTCGTAGTCGCGACGTTCACCATTACGCAAGTCACTTACACAATTCCATCGCAACATTACAATACCCCCTCGCCTCGGACCTAGCGACCGTCATCGACCGATGCAGCGCCGCGAGGACCAGAATCCCATTCAGCAAGAAATCATACCGCAGCGCCTCCTGCGGCATGACCAACTGCATATAATGATGGTCCTCCGGCACGCTGCAGAGGCTCTTGTACGTCGTGGCCGACCAGCAATGCATGAGCTCGAGCTCGAGCAACCGCCGACTCTCGCGCATCACCAGACCGCTGCCGGCTTCGCTCAGAGTACACGAACGATCGTCGTCGTAATCGGGCGTTGTCGAGAACTTCCTGCGGGGAACCAATGCCGTCGTCACGTCGCGGCCGGTTTGCTGCTGCTGCGCAGCGGCCGCCCAGGCGTACTCGCATTTCGCGTTCCGTAGCGTGCAGTTGTTGCAGGGCGGGCCCCGTTCATCGCACTGCCATGGTGGTCTTTCTTAGTCTTTCCTTCCGGCGCATGGTCTGATACCTACCTATCGGAATGCAATGCATGTCCTTTCTTTTCGCGCGCGCGAGGGGATGGATCGGACCGGGGGAGAACAAAAGCGCTTTACTTACTTTGGTATGCCATTTCTTGCAGTTCAAGCACCCACGTCTGGATTTCTTATGGGACCGACGTTTCTGCATCGCTATCGTATATCAAAGCAGCTGTATCGTATCGTATCTGTATCGTAATGTTTTTCTAATTCGAAACGCGCGACGAGAATTCCAGGAATTCCGCATGGATGGGTGACGTCGATGGACGTTTGGTCGGGACCCAGGATGGCTTGCTTGCTTGCTCGTGGGTTAACTTGTATGTATCGTATGGGGTGAGGAGATAAGAGGCGTCGATCATTATTAAACGACGAAAAGCTGAACTGCTGTCTGTACTCGTAATCCGTAGGTATTTCACAGATACTACCTGCCTGCCTGCCTGCCTACATACTACTATTAATATTACTGGCCTGTTTCCGGTAGCGACGGCACATCGCCAGCCTGTAGGCTGAAAGGCGGTTGAATTTGCCATGGGCTATTATTACCTCAGGTCAGCTTAGAGATACCCATGGGGTGCGCGGATTACGAGTGCTTGTGGAAGACCCTGGGCTCCGTAAGGGCAACCTCACGAAGTACGGAGGCTCGAGCGATCGACATTATCGTAGGCGATTGATAAGGGGAAGTCGAATGCTGCTGTTCTCACAGAGTATCAGGCCTCCTAACCCGGTCTGGCGTACCACTCTTTACTGTTACAGGGACAAAGATAAGGGCAGTTTTGCTGGGCTCCCATAAAGAATTGGGTGGATGCAACGGTGTTGGTGAGGATGGGAATAGTGCCAATGTTTTCTTTTTCTTTTGTCGTCGTCATGGGACTTACTAAAGGGTCCACCCATGATGGAAAGCTTCTCCGCCGCGAAGACGACTTCCATGGGTGGACCCTCTACGATAGTATCGTACGTGTCATCTCAACTCTCCTCAATCTGGCATGCGATGGATATCTAAAACTTCATGAGAGGATGTATCACACGACGTTGTGGTTCCTACGAGTACTCGTAGGTTGTTCAAGTATGTACTGACATGAAGCGGAAGGAGGGGAACTCGTCATTATAGGCAAGGGAGGGAATAAGACTGCGTGGGCGTTGTGGTCTCGGACAAGCAACCTCAAGACCGGGGTTCGTACGGATCATGCAGGGGAATGAATGTATCGGGCTTGCGAATACTCTCATGATGCTACGCAGAACGAGTACTCGTCCTGTTTCCAATGGCATAGGTAGACAGTCGAATTGCTGTTTGTTGGAATTTGTTTTCGCTGTCGCATTCTCTTTCCATCAAATCACTTCTGAACGCCACCACCTGGAATGTAGGTCAGCACGAGTACGACTTCAACTACCGGCCCATGTTGGAGACGTCAGACGCAAGACTGAAGCACCCGTGTGACTGTATCAATCGTATTACATACCTGAATCACACCTGCGAATGCCCAACCTCAAGATAATCCCATGTAATCTTTGAAGATCGTCTGGTTTTGTTACGTTGTTGGGGTGAAGTCGTCAAAAGAACATCGAGACATGTGACTTGCCAATGATACTTGACTGCGAACGTGCTATTGTACTCGTAGACGACTATCTGTTTACTCAGCTTATGAGTAAAATTCAGTCAGGTTAGGTAGTTCACAGCGACAGCATGAGAGCTACTCTCTGATAGCTGGAACCCTTTGCATCGAAGTTGAGGAAGTGTGACTAAGGATATGGCAAGTGTTACAAGGACACATGTAGGGTACATTCATGTCGGAGTGAGATGACTGATGAATGAAGGGCAGCTGTCCAACTGCCTGTCACGTTAGTATCACACGGAGAGAGGCACTGTTGACAGTCATTGCAGACAGATAAGGGGACTGCTCATGGTGCGGCTCGTAGCACACTCGTCTAATCTTCAATACAATCACAAGCTCCCCATTCTATGCCATGTACTTCAAAAATCTTCATGGTATGTCGTAGCTTCTTGAGTTCCTATATCAAAGTCGACACCTTGGGCGGCGCATATCCCATGAAGCAGCATGGGCGAGAGGGTGGCCCGGGAAAGGACTCGGAAACATGGGTAAAACCGGCTTTCATTAGGAAAGAAAAGCTGTCAAGAGTGAGGATGATCACCTGTGAAGAGCTCCTCGCGTTTCGATTCAATATAAAGTCAACCTCAATCAGATGACAAACAGAACGTGCCTACCTGACTCGTCCCCGACCTGTGGCAACAGTCAACCGCGATCCTGCTTCTTCGCATTGAACCCAACTTCCCAAAGGCGGCAACTGCTGGGTAGGTCCTTCTTCATCAGTGACCATGAACGGCAGCAGGCACTTGCGTCTGGTCGACAAGGAGAAGTTGCAACTGCCCACCATAACAAAACGTCACGACGACTCTGGGCCATCTCGGAAAGTTACAACTTCTCAGGGGGGATCAACGCACCTACTTGACGACGATACACCGTGGCACTATGTGTTTAGTCCACGAGGAGAGAAGTGGCCAGGAGCGTAATCCGTGTCGAAGCCGTACCTCAACGAAAGAGGTCGTAAGCTGCTAGTGTTTTTCTTCAGCAAAACCATTGACTCCAAAAGTTCATGTAAATAGTCACTTGCATATCTATTTCACCATCAGCAGCCTTCAACGCATATTTCCCCTCGGTACGAAGTACCACGGCTCTTCCATCTCTTATAAGTGCAGCTCTTACCAACATGTCTTCCGAACGAGGAACCCGGCGCACAAGTCGTCTTGCCTTGCCTGCAGAGATGAAACTTGCCATGCTGGACTTTTTGAATCCGATCGATCGCATCAATCTCGCCATCGCCCTGCCCGACCTTTTCTGGAGTCCAGGTTTCGACATCTTTACCCAAGACGCGATAGACCAAGTCGCGCGAAATCGACGCAAGTTAAGGACGCCGTTGGTCGAGTCAGAGCATATGCGTCCTCTTCTGTACGCCGCCATCGAGCACCATGTCGAACTCGAGTTCATCCGCAAGATCGTCGAAACATACAAGGTCGTATGTCCAAGCTCGATCAACGGCATCTGGGGAGACGCGCCGGCCGTGTTTCTGCCTCCCCTGTCCGCGGCGGCAAGCTTAGGCGAGACTCGCGTGGTATCCATGCTCCTCGACGAAGGAGCGGATTATTCAATGAAACACTCCGCGAGGTGGAGGTATGAGGATGCATTAGAGGAGTTCGGAGCGGTGTGCGTTTTGGAGGGCTCCGTTCATACGAAGTGCCAACTAGATTCGATAGTACCGCATGAAGATGTTGAAGAAATTGTCTGCATCACGGCAATCGACCATGCGATACATGCTGTTTCAGAGGCCGGTTGGGGCCCCAACTGCGAGGAAAAGCGTCAGAACTTGGAAGACTGCGCCCTGATTCTCATAGACAGGGGTTCGACACCTATTGGCAACATACCGTACATTGTGGACGCATTCCCACCGATGCCGATGCTGCCAAGGCTGATGCCCCCTGCTGGGAGCCAAGAACTAGAACCGATTCCGGGATTGCCGATGTCTCTTATTGAGGCCGGATTTCACAGAGTTGTCCAAAAGGTCATTGAGCAAATGCTGAGCACGGACCCTACCCTAAAGGAATCGCGGCCGTTTTCAATTTTCATCTTCGAGGCACTTAAAACAGCCATATGTTTTCAATTCGACGATTCGTATTTGGACATGGTCAAGTACCTCCTGAGCCTGGATGGACCTCTACATACTCCGCAACCCGCCGGCCAACCTGTCGACTTCAACAGCACGGCTGCGTTGTTGCCTTTATTTAGAGGACGCTGGAAGACGTGCGCTCTAGTACTGGATGCGTACCGCCGGAGAAGGATAGCCCTGCGCTTCACAGACGACATGTTTGAAGACGTTACGAGAGCGGCAGACGATGACCACTGTCTCGACATATCTCACTTCAAATTTTTATACCACGAGCTAATGAAGCCCGGAATCTACGTCGGCAACGAGGAGTCCAGACTGGCATCAGTCCATAAGTTGCACGAAGTGCTTCTGGTTTGGGCCATACGCCTCAAGGAAGTAGAATCCGTCCGCTTCCTGGTCGAAAAGGGCATCGGAACACCTCGGCATCTGAATATAGCGATTAATCTTGGCCAAATAGAGCCTTGTAAAGCCATGGTGAAAGCCGGTGTTTCTGTCCACGAACCGGCTACTTCGTGGTGTGGGATGTTGTCACCTTTAGAGCTGGCTGAAGAACTTTGGGACGACCAAATCGCCAGAGTCCTCAAAGGAGAGGCCACGCCGCCGGAAAGCACAAAGAGGAAGGCAAAAGAAATAGACGACTTGCAGTCATATGAAACTGATTGAGGCGTCAGAACACAGCGTGGGAGAAATTCATTGAGCCAGGGGGATCGGGATTGCAGTCGTATTTTTTGTTCGTATTATCAGCGACTATACCGGATAGTCAGATAGTAATATATGATACGCAGCAGGTTCTGTCACGTTTTGGGATACTGGGATGTTTGTATCATGGTGAGTTGAGTGTAGGCGCTGTAGAGTCTACGAGTAGGTCGGGACGATGATGATGAGGGGAGTGGATGAAGTGGTTGAAGGAAGAAGTGGGTGAAGGGAAAGCAAGGGAAGGGAAGGTCCTCCGCGATACTGCGTCATAGTATTGGATAAATCCAACGCCCGGTATAAGTGCATGCGCGTGTCATGCTAGCGTATGCGCATATGCCGCATAGTCAGCTCCCGCAGCCGCCCGACTGCGTAATCCCCGGATTCCGTACAGCTTCAGAATTTCGTGCGACACACTATGCGTAAGGCTAAGGTCGTCAAGTCCACCACTCACGCATTACCGCTGACCTAGTCTACTACCTAGCTGTGCCTGTCAAGCCGCAACTTGCAAGCCGCAGGCGTTGAGGGGAAAGTATTCCGTAAAACACATCTTTCAGCCTCTACTTTACTACCTCCCTGCTTTAGTCCTCCCGTCCTCGTTGACCCCAGGCTCGTCTCTTGGTAGCAATCAACAGTCAAGTCAAGTCCGGAACATGAGGCGTTGCTCGACTCAGTGACCGCATTTCCATTGACCGCGACTCGTCCCGCCTTGACTACTTCGTATACATACAAAGTACGCCGCCTGTCCGGGATAAGGGGGCAGCTGGGTGGTTACTTATAACTACCTACCTACCTGTCTACATATTCTTACTATGTCCTCTAATATCTTCGCCGGCCCCAAAGTACTTCCTGATTCCAGGGGCGACAATGATGAGAGACCGGCGGCTCTCAACCCAACCCCAACCTCCTTCGAGGCTCCGCTGAGGCCGAAGAGACAACAAGTCGCCCGAGCCTGTGATTTGTAAGCGCATCAATCTGGTTGAGGTCTTTTTTTTTCTTCTTCTTCTCTTCTTATCGTCGTTCGCTCCGTCTCGTGCTGTGTCGTCGCCTTTCTTCTAACCTGATCTCAGATGTCGGATGCATCGTAGAAAATGCGATAATGACGTGCCCTGCAAGTTAGTACAACGAGTATTATTCTTCCCAGCTCGACTTCTTTGGGGAACCGGCTGAGTAGTTACTGCCTGCCTACCTATGGCCCCGTGAATCCATCATCCATCCCGTAGTTAGCACGTCGCGTCGCGTCATGTCCTATCCATGTCCACGTTCTGGAACCCGCGGATGAGTAGGGAAGTTACGTCTACTAATACGCCGAGTTGATTGACAGGAACTGCGCGAGTAGAGGAGAACAGTGCATCAATAAGAGTCCGGGCGAGAGACGCACGCTGCCTCAAGCTTACCGGTATGTCACTCATTTTCTGACATCCCTTGTATGCAATGTAACCCTTGCTCTGACTCTTGCGCCAGAGAAATCGATCGGCTGAAGCAGAAGGTGAAAGAGCTGGAGGATGAGCTCGAGAAAGAGCGTATGAAGCCCTCGTCAGCTGCACCGTCTCAGCCGGGTGTCTTGACGCCGCCAGATACCACGGACTCTGCTACGCCGGCAGCCTCGGTAGCAGAGACCGTGAGTCTATCCCATCATCATGTCGCTGGAGGGAAGCAGCCCGTGTGGGGTGGTGTCATGACCAGCACGGGCCAGTCGTCACAAAAGACGTGGTGCGGGCCATCGTCTCTCTTCTACTACATCAACCGAATGAACACATACCTGTCGGCGGTATTCCAGCAACTCCATCCCCATGACCTTATACAATTGAAGTCGGTCTCGAAGACCTTTGCTACGCCGGATTACAACCCACCCGACGATGCCGATAAATCCGATACGAAGGGTTGCAACCAGCCGGTCTCAAACGAGGCCTATCTCACGCCCATACAGGAAGAGTACTTCCTCAGTCTGTACTGGCAGTCGTATCATCCTACGTTCCCGATATTGGATGAATCCGGGTTCAGGAAGCATTACCGCTCCCTCACAACAATACCAGGCAAACCACGCAAGCCTTCAGCTCTCGTGGATATCGTCATCGCCGTGAGTATGCAAGTAGGTATGGCCATGGCTCAGCGGAACAGCCAACGGCCCCTGTCAGCGACCGAAGTTGGCAAAGATGATCCCAGTATTGCCGGAAGAATGTACTATCGTCGATGCCAACGCCTTCTGTACAACGAACAAGAGGCACCTACACTCATGACGGTACAATGCCACCTCCTCTCGGCAGTCTACACTTGCTGTGCAGCTTTCCCGAATATGTGCCATGTTGCGCTGTCTGTTGCCATGCGATCGGCCCATATGCTCGGCTTACATATCGACCCGCCCAGCGACTTACCCCAAGCTACGCAGGAGCTTCGCAAACGGGTGTGGTGGACGTTGGCTACCCTCGAAAGCAAGATGTGCATGAAGCTGGGTCGTCCATTCTACTCGAATGCGTCATCGGCATGT
Source organism: Xylariaceae sp. X3-2 (assembly GCA_028637685.1). Classification (NCBI taxonomy): domain Eukaryota; kingdom Fungi; phylum Ascomycota; class Sordariomycetes; order Xylariales; family Xylariaceae; species Xylariaceae sp. X3-2. Next base: position 44,430 of record JAJFDI010000076.1, read on the forward strand.
GGCCTACCAGCTCACGACCACCTAGCTGCGAGTCTCGCGGGCTCGGACTTTGCGCTCATCGATGAGAATACCTCCTGGCTCACCTTCACTTTCTACAATGTCAAACTAGTGCTTTCTGCGCGCGAGGTACACACCAATTTCTTTGAAAGCTATTCTGATTTCTACACCGGCAGCATCGGACAAGTTATCTACGATGACCCGGAGGCATTGGAGCGCTATGCCAAATTCCTCATCACCGCCATGAGGCCCCTCGATGACTGGACTAAGACCGTACCCGAGACACTGAAGCTAAAGCGTCGCGGTGGCGGCCAGCCCCTCTCTACCGACCGAACACCAATAGATATGGAGGGACAGTTCGTACCGCCCTGGTTACAACTACAGCGTCTAATGCTCGAGTTGCTATACCATGTGCAACGTATCAACCTCTACCGCCCCTTCATCTGCTTCCCCTCTATCGTAACGGGCTCCTCTCCGCTCGGAAACACCTGCCTGTCTCACGCCGCCTCGTCCGTCGAGCACGGCATGGCGTTAACGCACATCCTCCACCATGTCATGACAACCACAGATCTCCTGACGGGCTTACACGAGGCTTTCCAATGGCAATGGACGGGTGCTCTCACACTCGCAGGATACCTCTTCGCATATCCAACAAGCAGCAACGCAACCGCCGTGCGGGAGGCCATCGATCTTTCGATCGTAGTCTTCGAGCAATTCGGCCGCTGCTTCGGCACGTCTCTCGGTGCGGCTATGGTGATGCGCGATCTCGCCATCAAAGCCGACTTCCTTGCCGATCTAGTACGCAACAGCAACCCGGCTTCGAGCACGATGATCCCGAACACACCCGATAACTATACCACTAGCGGGACGGCCGAGATCGCCCACGCCCCTCCGCCACCACCGCCGCAGCCCCAGCAGCAGCAGCAGCCACTGCCACAACAGACGAACGAGATGGCGTTTTCTCAGCAGGACTTATTCGGAGGACCTATGGATATCGTGTATGCGATCGACACGTCGGGCGATCTGGAGACGCTGTGGCCGACGATGGGAGCTTCGGAGCAGATGTGGTTCCATGCTCCCAAGGTGGAGTCCCTGAAGGGCGTAATGGGACAGATGTAAGGTGTCTAATTCGTGGGTTATTGGTCACTGGACGAGTCAAGTATACGACTTTGTTCACGGGATCGGGCTTTCTCTTTGGATATTCATGTCAGGGGATTATATGGACGGTTACTTTTTCTATATCATTTCGGGTACCATTTCTTAACTCCGGTTCTAAAATATTGGACGACATTCAGTGTTTATATACTATATTCTTGACTCCCTTCTCACAATGCAGAAAACCTACCATAATCCAATTCCCATTACATACTTCATAGACTCATACCAAATCCGTGAAATGAAGCCGTCCAGACAACCATCCCGACCACGACCACTATTTTAGCCCTTTACAGGCGTTGTAGCGTCGGCATCTAGGCCTAGTGGCCGAAAATGGGCACCAATCGGTTCTTTTGGTCAACTTGCGTCCTTCCCGTCTCCTTTTCGACCAGCTGCGAGCAGGTGGCGATAGTTCTACAAGCCGTCCATAGAATTTTCACGTCATCAACTCAGACTCATTCATCAAGATGCTATACCTACCTGTGTACCTACTTGAATCTTCAATAAAAATAATTCAACTTATACAAAAGTGCCAATCAATTATAAGCCCCTGAATTTAACTCACCCAAAACACCAGAACACAAAAGAAAGAGAAGAAAGAAAAAACAATGCCCGCCCTAACAAAAGCCCAAAAAAAACAAGCCCAAGCCGCCGAAGACTCCTTCAACCGCGTCCACGCAACCCTCTTCGGCGAAGAGCGCTGGGCCAACACCCTCTATCCAGCCCTCACAGCGCCCACGCGGTACGCAGCACTGACAAACGGGTACGCCGTGTCCAATCTAGAAAAAATCTTCCCGTCCGCGGACAAAATACAACAAATCGTCTTCCCCCTCCCCAGTCCTAGCAAAAGGGAAGAGAAACCCCTTTTAGCATACCAATATGACGTCTCAGAAGCCGAAGCCACATTCCCCCCGCCCCAAACTGCCGCGAGCGGACTGATGACGCATTGGAACCTGGACGCGGCCTCGCTCCTTGCAGTCAGGATCCTGGATCCGCAGCCGGGCGATAAAGTCCTCGATCTCTGCGCCGCGCCAGGCGGGAAGAGTGTGGCTTTATCCCAATGTCTTCGGCCCCAGGACTACGATGGCTCCGCGCCGAGTCTCGCGGGTGGCTGTCTGCACAGCAACGAGGTGAACACGGGGCGAAATAAGCGGCTCGCATCGAACCTAGGTGCGTATTTACCCGGAGCGTTATTCGCGTCTGGGGAGGTGAAAGTGTTAAGAATGGACGGCACGGAGCCGTTTTCGGTGCAGACGACGCCGTTGGGACCGGGGGGGTATGATAAGGTTTTGTTGGATGCGCCTTGTTCGAGTGAGAGACATGTTATCCATGCGCATGGGAAAGCTGGGAGGGGTGGACGCGTAGCCGAGGAGATGGTTTCGTGGCGAACCGGCCAGTCGAAGAAGATGGCGAAGACGCAGGTTGCGTTGCTTTTGACTGCGTTGAAGGCTGTTAGGGTTGGTGGGAGGGTGTTGTATGCGACGTGTTCGTTGAGTTCGGAGGAGAATGATGGGGTTGTGGAACGCGGGTTGGAGTTGGTGGTCAAGGAGAGGAAGAAGATGGGGGTTAAGTGGGATGTTGTTGTGAGGAGTGGTGAGTTTGCTGGGCAGGGGGGACTGGAGAGTTGGGCGGAACAGACGAAGTTTGGATGGCTGGTGTTGCCTGATCATCCGTCTGGGGGTAAATGGGGCCCGTTGTTCTTTGCGTTGCTTGAGAAGGTTGAGGCGTAGGTTAGACGAAGTCATTGCTGAAACGAATAGTTGGCTTCACGATGGTGTCATAAGGGTGTTGAGCCTCAGGGTCTAAGGCGTGACATATGGGCTGATCGTGAACTGTAATCTATTAATCTATGGAAGTCCCTACCTTCCATACTCTAAGCATCTAAGGGGTACCTAATCGCTACGGAGGGTGAGCCTGATGGAGTCAGAGGGACGTATAGAGCCTCAGGGCCTAAAGAGGACCTGTTAATACGGGCTGATCGTGATCTTTATTCCCTGGAAGCCTCTATCTACCTATACTCTAAGCCTCTAAGGGGTACCTATAACTACGGAGGTTGAGACCTAGTGATGGCCCAGTGTCAAAGGTAGGTAGGGAGGTGTAGAGCCTCAGGGTCTACACTTGCTTGTACACGGGCTGCTCATGATCTTTATTCCAAGCCTCTGTCTATCCATTATTCTAAGCCTCTAAGGGGTAATCGCTACGGAAGGTGAAACTGATAGAGTCATAGGGACGTATAGAGCCTCAGGGCCTAAAGAGGGCCTGTACCTATGTACGGGCTGCTCGTGATCTTTATTCCGAGTTTCTACCTACCTACCTGCCTATTCTCTAAGCCTCTAAGGGGTTAACCACTACGGGTGTTACCTAAGACTGATGGTATCAGAGGGAGTTGTAGAGCCTCAGGGTCTACCTTAGAGGCTAGGTTGCCCTCTATACGGGCTGCTTGTGATCTTTTTACCGACTCTATACTCTAAGGGGGTAATCACTATAGAGGGTGAGGCTGATCAAGAAGACGATGGTACGTAATCCGTATCAACCCGGGATACAATCAGTCACTTAGAGGCTTATAGGTAGGGTAGTGGTGATTCGTAGCGGCGGGAGGATACCTAACAACACGTGATGATATACAACAGTGTGCTGTCGTAGGGGTAGTGGGCGACTTCCAGGTATTACAGACAGTTGATAACTCCCTATATGATAAAGAATGAAGCCACTATAAAGATATCAGTCAGTGAACATGCCCTTTGTCGAGCACGGCATCAAGCCCTACCCCTGATAAGGAACGATTGTCCATTATACCTGCCTCATCGGTGCTTTTCCTCGATCTTTCTAGACTTCTTCTGGAAGTCTCGATCTTCTCTGAGATCAACTTAGGGGGAGGAACCTGATCGTGACTACCCTCCGGAAAGATCTTGATAACCAGATGACCTCCTAGTTGGTTACTGATTCGTTCTATTTCCTAATCAGTCGCCAATTCTTCCGGATCTGAAACTGTTAGTCAACGAGTCCGGCAAGTACGAGGCAAGCTCGAGATCTACGCACACGTTGTAGATTTCGCTGTCATCCCCATAGATTCAGAGTCAGATCACGGACTGTCTAGACACTGGGGCTCCTTCTCGTCTTTCCCTCCTTTGCGTCCGAGCGTGATCTTCGACTCTCCCTGAAGCCAGTTTCAGCTTATCCTCGTGCCTTCACTCTCTGTTTCATGGTGTTGCTCCTTCTTCGAACGAAGAACTTATGTGATCTTGACAGTGGTCCCATGGCTGATTGTGCCTCGAGACTCTGGGTATAAATCGACCTCGACTTCGTCCGTTTCTCTCTCTTCCATTCTTCCCTCCTACACATCCACATCCGCAAACCCAAGTTCGTTCCCGTCATCTACTGTTCTCTGTCCCACGACAAACAAGCACTCAAGCCCACAAACAGACAACAGCACTAGTAGGTATATCTCTTCACCCTCCCTCTAACACTTACCCATTCTCTTCCTTACTTCTTCCCACTCTCAACCTCGTCGTCCTTCTTCAGCCTGATCAGCCTAACACGTCCCAGCCTCAAACTCTCGCGCCGACAACGTCACTGTCATCCAGATATTATCGTAAGTAACCATTCATTTTCCTTTGATTATACTCCTTGCCGTAATCTTCCTCTTCATCTCATCGTCGTCTTTTCTCTTCACTCTTTCCTCTTCAACTTCATCATCTCCTACCTGACACTGACATCGTCTCTCCAGTTCTGCGAAGCCTGGAAAGGCACAAGTTCATCACGACCACGCTCTTGACAACGTCAATTGTCATCGACGCATTCTGTAAGTATTTCTTCAACTGCCTTCATCATTGCCATTGCTGTGACTTCTCCCTTCATGTCTTCGTCGTCGTCTTCTCTTCTTTTTCTGACACTGACATCTTCTAACTAGCTCTGCGTTGACGCTCAAGAGTACCTAACGACCGCGACCTCTCGTCGCCTATTGACCGCAGTCAATACCGTTTATTGTAAGTATCTCCTCATCTGCCTTGACTTCACTGTTTCCCTCGCTGTTGCTCTTCCCATCAAGTCCTCGTTGCCTCTTCTCGTCTAACCATCTCTCTTTCAACCAATGCTAACTTCTTCTCCTCAGCCCTGCGAAGCAGTGCACATCACAGACACTTGAGACCCGTCAAGCATCCTCAAGCAATCGGGCATCTCTACTCTCGACTACAGAGAGTTAAGTGTTATCGTGCCCCCGTAACAGAAGCACACTTCATTCCCCTTTCCACCGTAAACTCGACAAGACTCAAGAACGTACCTCGAGTCATCATCCTTATTATCCTTACACCCCTTACACTATCATCTGCATCCTTACCCTTACACCGTAAATCCCCTTCCTTCGGGATATCATCGTTCGTGCCAAACCAAGGCACCAATACTCTGCACAATGGCTACCCAGGAGGGTAATACCAACACGGGCGAACCCAATGCCCAATCCATCCTCTCATCGGTGGGATACTGGACCACTCGTAGACTGCGCTACCACGGTGTCACCACGTCAAATATGGCATTTATGATGGACCACCCAACCGCTGAGGTTATCGAGTTCACGGAATGTGATTTCAACCTCCTAACTGCCATCCCGGTCAACAAGCACTCTCATATCCACACCGTTGAGTTGAAGCGTACCATCATTGATGATACTGGATTCGATGAGCTTCTCTCGAACCTACCCAGCCTTCGTAAGATCACCTACACCCGGCCCACCGAATCCGGTTGGGCCCCATTCGATCTCATCGGCGATGTCATCCGAGCCAAAGGCCAGAAGCTCCAGCACCTAGTCTTCCTCAACAACTCCGACCTCCCCTTCGACTTCCCCCTCGGCAGTTTCAAGGAGTGTGTTGAACTCAGATCTCTCGAGATCGACCTCGATCTCCTCATCGGCTACTTGCCCGCCCCGGAGTCTCTGACCCAGGAAGGCTTCGATGAGATCTACCAGGCTCAGCGCATCGACTGGTCCCTCGTGGACCTGCTCCCCTTCAACATCCAGAAACTAATCATCCACGTCCCCGAGGAGAAGTTTAACACTCCCCTGTACGCCGTGTACGAGCGCTACGCCGCCAAACTGGAGGAACTCCTATTCTCAGAGGAGCGTTTCCCACACCTCCAGTGCGTCACGGCCCCGGGTATCGAGGACGTCGTCCGCAACATGGGCGATCGGACTCCCCGCTGGTTCTCCAACCTCCGCGGCACCGTCTTCCGTGCCCCGATCACCATCGACGCGATCCTGAGCGGCGTTGACGGCGTCCATATCTCCGACGACGATCTCGCCACGCTCACGTTCACGGAGGAGAATCTCCCCACCGTCACCGAGTACAGCGACTTCGCCATTCGGAATGAGCGCAATCGTGCCCGTCTTGCGCTTTTTGATGATGGTCCGTTTGAGGATGATAGTAGCAGCAGCAGTGATGATGACAATGTTGATACCTCCATGTTGGACGTGTCGCAGTTGTCGCAGGAGGAGTAAATACTTCCTCTCCAATATTTCTCGCAGACACGTGATGAATTGAGGCCTTCATCATGGGTTATTTTCAACGTCCCTTGTTTCCCTGGGCGATGGTCTACTCAACTTACCTACCATCTTGACGTTCTATGGTCTCTATCTGTTGTTGTTGCTACGTCGCAGAAGATACTCGTTTGTCTTTCTTTGTTTTTCGGCGAGGTCGCTCGTTGATAGGATCCATCCCCTTCTCTACACAGGGTGATCAACCAACTTATCCTCCCTCAACGACATGACTTCGCCCTCGTTATTATTTGTTGCGGTACGCTCTTGCCATAACTACTACTACTACTCTCGGCAAGAGGAATCCGCGTATTTGTTTTTCGATCATCTCGGCGCTATGTGGGCGCGATATGGTGATCTATCTGGGCCATGAAGGCCTGCTATCGACAATTTCCCCATTTCACCACTACATTTCCCCCATTTCATCACACTACGACACTACGACACTACGACATTACGACATTACCATCTCCTACGCAGAGGGAGACGGTGATCTATCCACACACCCATCACATCTCATCGACTATTTCCACCATTCCCCATCTCATCAACCATTTCCACAATTCCCCCACACCTCGTCTCCCACACGGTAGAGACCCATTGTCCTCCTCACATCCAACTTCTTTCCGCATCTCGCGGACCCCTCTTGCCAGCAACTTTCCAGCAAGAGACGACAACATCGTTAGGAGCATCGCCCCGTTCTCTGGTGATTTATCCTATCCACGATCAGTCTTACTCGCACTCGAACAGATTGCTGCATGGTGTTGTTGACTGCCAGAGCCATCAATTTCAAGTTACGTGGTATGGTCGTGGTCGACGCATCTTGCTTTAAGGTGGTTGCTAGATATGTTTTCGAGGTGGTTGCTATTCAGAGAAGGTGGTTGCTATTCGGGGAGTTTGCTTTGACGGACGGACGGTTTACATGTCCCACCTACCATCATTCAAGACACATGGTATGGTACTCGGTCAAGAAACTCATCTTGCTAGGAATTTCATGGTGGTTCGCTAGGTAGCAAGTCAACGTAGCAATAAAAGATTTTGGTAAATTTCGGGGTGTCTTTTATGTGTGATTGTGAATGTGATATGTAGTAATTGTATAGGTCTGGCTGTCTGGCGGGTGTTCCTCGTAGACGGAAGTGGAAACTATACGATGTCGTCGGCCTAAGATGTCGACGCGCTGCTGCTGGTAAGTAGAAGTTGAGGCCTATCGTGTCCTTCGTCGTCGACCCCCAGCCCGTTACAACTTACCATCACCACCACCACCTCACTCCATACCCTCTTTAAGTTCTCATCAACGTAGCCAGCACACCCTAATCAACGAACACCACGAGTCGCACACGATGAATTCAGAAAAAATACTAAGATTAAGAAATATACCTACATACATAGATGAGTAGGGGACATAGTTAATGTAGGTAATGATGACTGCTCTTCCAGTACGCCCTCGCCTTCCTCTCTCCCTTTCCTCTGAATCCCACCACTGGACCCAAGCCAAACCACCGAACGAAACCAATGTAACAACACTAAGAAATGTATGCGAGTGCGCAAAAGCCGACAATAGCAAAGCACACCCCATCCGTCCGATACATGACACCACCATCCGATACAAGACCCGTCCATCCATCAACCACCTAACCGAGACCCCAAAACGAAACGAAACGAACAAAGTAAACAATACCGACTTCCCTCGAATAGAGGGTAGTAAGGAAAGGAAAGGAGTAAGTAATGTCTAAGACACAGAAAAAAACACCGAACCGACACCACCAGATCCGGTGAGGTCTCTAGAGTAAAACATACCGACCTACACAGCCAGACAAGAGAACGCGCACACCACCTACCCCAGGGGTGCATGTAAGTTAGGTAGGTATGTACTGTATGAATCGTGTGCGTGCGTGCGTGTGTGTGAGTGTATGTGTGTACCTCCCCCGTATGTATGTAATTGTATGCACGCGCCAAATGCAGAATTACAAGCAGTTTCTTTTCCCAAACAAACGCCCCTCCTCTCCAAAAAAAGAGGCCTAGACGACTCCCCGTATGAGAGTTAGCCACGTCATGCGGTTGAACAGAGGAAAACATGTAAACGAGGGGGGGAGGAGAGAAAGAAAGAGAAAAAGGAGAGAAGAAGGGGAAGCGAGGGCATTGAGGATGGGGATTCGGGCGTTCTGTTGGGGAGAAAAGGGGGGGTCTCAGCTAAACTTACCAGATCCATGTCGTTCCCCGTACCCGTCTAGACAACGCCGTAAGCAAGGGTGTCGCAGTGCGTGCAGCCCTTCGGTATTAGATGTTTCACCCAGGAACGCCGCGGCTGGTGGGAATTGTACAAACGGTTTTAGGTATTGTATTGTTCACGCATACCGCAGCTTCGGCCCGATCGGTTCGTGTTCAGGATTCCATTCCGTATTGGCCTTTGCTGCTGCTTGGGGCAACTTTCGCGCGGGTTTCGCTGATCGTCATACCGAATTGCCATGTTGACTGCGTAAGACTAGTAACGCGCCTGTGTTTGCGCGCAATCGCGTTGGTCCCCTTTCGCGTTTGACGCGATCAGGGCCGTCCTGCGACGTCTAGACTGCAGGGGCTGAGATCTAGTCGCAAAGCTCGAGCGCAACGCCTGGAAAACGCCACTTCTGGCTCTGTCTTGGTCCTATTGATTGCGGGAATGATCGTCAGGCAGCAGTGTCGCGGTAGCGCCGGCCGCGATACCAATGCGTCTGTTGCTGGTGCTGCCGTAGAGCATCTCCATAAGCTTTCCCTTCTGTCGCGCGCGGACGCCCTCTAGGTAGACACCGACGTCTTCGAGACCCTTAATCTGCTCGTCGAGTGTGAGAGTGCTGCTGTTGACGCTTCTCACAAGGGGCGAAACAAGCTTGCGTCGTAGATTTTCAAGATTGGCCTTGAGAGTGAGCAGTTTGCCATTGTGTTCCACCAGTATGCCCTTGTTGCGAACCGTCTTCTCGCGGACGTTTGCTAGTAGCTCGTGATTTCGTTCGTACTTCTTGACCTCGCTGGCCTTGGCGCCCAATATGCGCGTCCATAGAGAAGAGAGTAGATCCGCATGCAATTCGTCTTGTAGGCTCGACTCGCGAACCACAAGACGGGCCAAGTTGAGGAACTGTCTGTCGATAGCTTCGAACAACCCGAAAAGCGCAAGTGAATGCTGCAACTCGCTCTCAATGGCCTCCTCTAGAACGGAGAGGAACTCTGTAAATGTGCGCTGTAACGTTTGCTGCGTGTGCTGGGGCTGTGATACACCAAACATGGCCGTGGCTACGACTCCAAATCTGGTCGGCGCGCCAGTGACCGGATCTTCCAGGAGACCGGCGGCGCATAGTATGTTGTGAATGTTTGAGAAAGCCGTGGAAAGGGGCGGGCTTGGGAGCGACTGTAGCTGTGACAATTCTCTCCGCGCCCAATCCATGACAATTAGAATACTGTCGATGTCGCCATCCACATTGGCGAAGAACCTTGTGAGCTCCACGGCAAGAGTTTTGAGACTCTCGGATAGCTCGTCAAGCGACTTGACTATGATAGGTGCCGATGTCATATTGCTCGATCGCACGCTCTCGCCGAGATCCCATACGGCAACTCCGGTCGCCTGTAGATCGCCGACCTGTGATACACCGTTCTCCGAGTAGTAGATAAGGGGCTCGAAGGATCGCGCCAATCCAGCGACTTTAACAAGATCCGGTACGGGGCGCGACGGAGCAGGTTGAAAGAGGAGGCGAACAGTGGATATAGACAACATAGCAGTCAAGATAGCGAGAACAAAACTCGCCCATGACTTCGTCATAGTTCGATAAGTAGACCGGAAGAAGTTGAGGGCGGCATCAATGGGCTCTGTTCGATGCTGGATATCGGCGCGCACGGCAAACCGAATATCTAAGGAATCTAGTTAGTATTACGGTAATGATACCGATTCGTGCCGAATCAACCACTAGAACCTACAGTTGTCTCTGACGACACCCGGTGACATGGATGCCATCATATCGTGCTTCTCGTTGTCTCCATCGTCCTCATCCACGGAACCCCGGTTACTCTTTACCTTGATCAATGTATCGTCATCGCCGTGGGGGTTTGGTTCAGGCGAGCGCCCCTTCTCGGGACTTAGACTGCCCGTTGGCAGGCGAGTTCGGCGCGCGGCTTCAAACACATCGGTATCATACTGAGCGCCAACCGACTTTGACTTGTTCAAGGCGCGGCGCACCAAGACATCATTACCGCTACGCCAATTGCCGTACCAGCGGTCCCCATTCTCGAGGCGTCGCCAGGCGGGCGGGCTATAATTGCCGGTAGAGATAGAGGAGTCATCCATATTGTCATCGCTCTCTTCGTGGATGTCGGGACTCCCGCCCGAGAAACCAAAGCCGGAACGCGCTTGCGGGTACTCGAACTGCCTCAGTACTGGTGACATCGGCGTCGCGAAGTCGATGTCGTCCAGACTGGCTTCGGAGAACATGGAGGTCATAATCCTGTTCGTGTCGGACCAAATGCCGGTCTAAACTGTTTGCGACTCTTGGATATCTGGAATTCCTAGGGGTCCGTGAGGTCCTTGCGCTCACACTTCCACTTGAACTTGGACGTGACCTTGGAGTTGACCGTGTGCTTGACCTTGGGGTTGGACTTAGGGCTGAACTTGAGACTGAACTTGAATCAGAGCTCGAAAGCACTTTAGCGTTGGAAGAGAACAGCGATCGCAGGCTGCGACCCGAAGACGATCGGCTGGATGCGTGTGGCGTTTGCGTCAGTTGAAGAGGTCGCTTGATCTCAGGTGGGGGCAGCGCCGGCAATTTCTTATGTAAGTGTAATCCTCGGGCGTGCTCGATGACCAGCGACTCAGGGGCAACAGTAGGCGACGATGTCGTTGTTGTTGTTCTGTTAAAGCGTGGAAGACGGATCGAAGATAAGCTTCGAGAGATGCAGCCGGTGGAGGCGAAGTAGGTAAACAGACAAGTGACGGCCAGAAGCAAGGCGGCCAGAAAGGTGCTCGGAGTGACGTGAATGCTGAGGAGTGAGATGTGAGTGTGCGTGTTCACCAAGATCAGCGGCTGCATCGAGTATGAAGACGAGGGACTTGGTGGGTAGCCCGTCGACGAAGAACGACCTTCCTTTTCTCTTGCACGCTGCTTTTATTTACGTTGCGCCGGTGTCCCTTTCTATTATCTCCGTCTCTGGTTCGGGGTTCGAGATGCGATATGCGCTGTATGAACGGAGTTTAAGTAATCACGTGTGGAAGAGGGAGAGCGAGGACAATATGCGAGTCTCAGTATGCGCTTAGGACTTAGACGGCGGGATATCAAAACCACATTTCAGTATTATCGGCGTTGGTTCTCGACAGAAGCAATGTCGGCTGCAATTATATTGGCAAAGTGTCTGTAGAATGACTAGAATGTGTATGTTCAAGAGGATCAAGAGTGTGAATGCTCAGGTGTGCGTGCGTGTGTGCAACGAGAGGAAGAAGGAGACCGATGAAGAAGGTTAAAAACAACCTTGAAGCGTAGGAATATTCAACGGGAGAGAGATATTAAGCAGGGACAGGGGTTCAAGTCGAGGCAGAGTATGTATGGCAGTGGGTATTGCAGATCGAGGTTGTAGATTGGGCGTCGATATAGAGAGACGGATCCAGTCGCAGCTCAGTCAAGGAACGAGGATGCGGGCCTCTCTAAATCCGTATGTGGACAGAGGATATCCTTGGAGAGAGAATACAGTGCTCCAGCTAGTAGTAGACTGACCGGACGAGGACCAGTAGCAGCAGCAGCGGTAGTTGCAACGGCAGGGAATCCGTGGCGGCGGCAGTGGTAACAGTAGTAAGTAGGGCAAGTAACAGTAGCGGCAGTAGAACAGCGGGAAGAGCAGCAGTAGGTAGAGCGGTAGATCAGCTTTGCAGCATCTAGACTAGGGAGCTAAAGGCGGATTACTCGTAATCGTCAGGAACGCAGCGAGGGCGACACGGGCGACAACGGGCGAAATCAAGAGGTTGGGAAACCCCGCCCGGGACTCAGAGGACTCTGAGGACTTGTCGCAGGGGCTGTTTAACTGGCGAGAGTCGGGCCTCTCGAGCACGTCTCCAATCAACCGGCTCGATCTGGGTCACTGTAGTGGATGAGACAGCGACTGCAAGGGCGACAGGGGTTTCGGTCTTCTAGAGTGTCACAATATTACGATTCTATTGGCAGATCCCCGGCAGAGGTAGCGTGTACATCCAATCTATGCAGTACACCTTATGCTGTACCTGATGTGCACTGCGGGACGATGGGGAACGGACAAGGGAGGGAGGAGATGGAGAACGGAGCAGAGAGAGGGAGATCTCGGTGGTAGTTTGAGTGCTTGGTGCTGGTGCTGGTAACTATCACGGAATATCACCAGTCAACGCGTGGTAAGCAAGCGAGTATGGATGGTATGAAGTAAACTGCGCCAGCCGGGCAGAAGAATGCAAGACGTCTCTGGCTGGTTAATCCAGAGCTATAAAAGGAGAACGAGAGAGAGACACGGAAACACTGGATGTATCGTAAGCAGGTCACTGGATAATCCGTAGGAAGTGCGTGCTGATCACTTGAGCGACCAGAACGGAACTAGAATGAGATTATGGATGGGAGGGGGAGAAGAAGAGGGAGGGAGGGGGAGGGGGAGGGGGAGCAGCTGGAGATAGGAAGAGAGGGAGAGAGAGAGGTTATTCGTACGAGAAGGTAGAGCTCGACCTTACGAGTTAACCGTGCCTGCCCTATGATAACGAGAGCGCGCCCAAAAAGTGAACTCACACCTCACTCTGTGCAAGTATAAAAATATATATATATTCACACTAGGGCCGATATACTCGTACAGCAGCAAAACGTGGTTCATTCCTATCACGCCCATAGCGGCAGGGCCAATCACGCCCCGCCGTGTCCCCGATCTCTGTACCCACCCCACCACGCCAGCCGCCCGCTGATTGGTGCGCATTCCTAAACATGCCCAACAAGGTCAACAGGGTCCACATTTTCACTGCGCAAGTACTCTCTACCTACCCCCCCTAGCGTGAGTGACTTTCGCACCCCGGAATTGACGTCTGTCCGGGCCCTCCAGCTTTTCTTCCTGCACGCACTTAAAAACGCGTCTCCTCTCTCTCTTTCCACTCTCTTTCAATCAGACCACGCCCCGGTCCGCGACAAAACCCCGCCAATGCCGCCATTACGAATCCACCCGACCAGTCTTGGCGCCACCCTGCCATTGGTCGCATCCCACTCACATGACACTCCCTGCAAGTCCAGAGTACGGATTACTAGTACGGAATACCTCACGGATTACATGGCCGACGAGTTGCACGGAATCGTGCTCCGTCGATGGTAAACAAACAACAACCCATCTGCGAATCACACGTCTTCGTTCACTCGCCAGTGCCTCCATGGATAAATAAACAAAGACCCTCGTGCTGTTCTCCGGAAATACATACATACTACATACACTACAGTGGCAGTGCAGTTATCAAATACTTTCCAACCATGGAGATTAACCCTGCGCCAGTGCGTTACAAGACCTGAGCTCGTCTCAGGCGCAAAAAGAAAAAAAGAGTCCAACTGAACCAGCCAACATTCCGTTACTCGTTAAGCGCAATAGCACAAACGGAGCTGGAGCCTACAGTAAGAACAAAAGTAGAAGTAGAGTAGACACAAGGCACAGAGAGAGCGTGTGTTCGTGTCAGTAGAGTATACCTAGCGCTAGACATATCAAGTGATACTGATCGTAAAGTTCCCATGCCTGATTCCCCCTACCCTCCTTCTCGCGCATCCTCTTGATTCTGTCCGGGAAAGGAGGGGTCGGGCAAACGCTGCAATCGATGATGTGTGTAAACGCACCGAACTCCTTGATCTCGCCACGATAGCTCCCTACCTAGTCTTTACCAATGCTAATGAATAGAATTCGCTGCCATGCTCTCGAGCACTTCACGCGCCTTGTATCGTCTCGTGCCGTATCGAAATATGTAGAGCCCAGCAAGTGTGTTAAACAGCAACAGCAACAGAAAGCAACAAACCAAAAATGATAGAGATAAGGATGGAAACACCTCGCCCGCGCCTATTCCGTACAGATTACCAAGCTCCACGAGCTAAGCCTGACTAGTCAATCCTTGCCAGTTCCAGGCTTCGTGCGGACGGATTGGCTAGGTTGTTGACTTGCTTCAGTGGCGGAGGCTGATACTTGCTCTTCTTGCGCAGCCGCTTGCGCGCTACCATGACCGGTACAGAGCTTTTGGTGACTAGATAGTTAGAGAAAGAGCCCAGAAGTGTGCTATAAAGTCTACGTTAGCTTCTCGTCCACTGATCATGGTGTTCTCGCTGCGAGTCTGCGACCGCTACTGTAGGTGTGTGGGCTTACCCTTTCAGAGCACTTCTTCCTCGGCTTCCTAGAATTACAAGCGTCGGGTTGACCAGATCGATCACCTCTGTGATGAGATGCTTGGGATTCTTGCAGTGAATTACCTCCACAACCACGCGGACCTGGAGTTGGGTCTTGCGTAGTAACTTCGACACTCTCTCCGTGATTTCGTTTATCGCTCGTTCCCGCTCTTCTTCCGTCTTGCCCCTGTTACCCGTTCCGGGCGCCGGTGACGACGTGGTGCTACCACCGTCGGTCGCCCGCATGCGCGGCGAGTTCGTGGCTCGACCGAAAGCAAAAGGATTGGGCGAGTTGCTGCCCTGACTGCCCTTTGCGCTCGACGCCTTGGTCAACGCATGGACGGCTGCAGCTTGCTCTCTCATCGCCTTCTGATCATCCGGAACGAGGTTGCCTGGTTCTACCGAGCTACTGGTCTCCTCGTCCATGCAATACATCGCGAGGAGCGTATCACCGTCTCGGAGTACAGTTCCAATCGCCCATTCCAGCGCATGCGTAGATTCATCGCTCAAATCCGTCGCCACCAAGTACTTTCGCAGCCGACGGTGCTCATCCTCCGCCTCTTTCTGGATTTTGGGGAACTCGCCGCGGTAAATTATTCGAATAGAACGGTGAACCTCTGGTGTTGAAATGATGGGTGTCAGTGAAAGCTGAAGGTTCTGTGCCGCCTTGATGGCATTCACGTCCGCATCCAGCTCTGGATCAATCGGTGTCTGCCGCCCAGAGATAGGATCTTGATCAAAGCTCGTAGCTGGCTGAATCACTTGTTTCGATTTCGCCTTCGACCTCTCCCCTCCGGCGCCAGTGGCGGAAACTGGTGGGTCATCGAACAACGACCGATATTGGTGCTTCACGGTGAGTTGCTTGCCTGTTCATTCCTTTAGTTTTCAAATCTAACCATCCATACATTTAGGGGCGACCTACGTTCGTCCTCCACAGCGGCGAGAAGGCTCCTAGCCGTCACATTTGAGCTGGGTAGATCGTCTTGCGACTCGGCCCGTGTCGTTAGCTTCCTACCGCGCTGGTTCTCTTCATCCGATGAATTCCCAGCATCATCCTCGCTCTCATCCGGCAATAACTCTCCGTATGGGCTGAGATTGTCCTTAGCAACTCGTCCATATCCATCTGAGTAGTCGGGTTTCTTGCGAGCCAGCGAAGCCAGACTCGAGCCTCCAAAGATCAAGTTGGCATCCGATAGGCGGCGGTAGGCGTTGTTCATGTTAAGATACTCGCCATTATTCAGCATGTAAGTACTGTTCTGCTGAAGCGGATGCCGTCGGGCCTCCCCAAAGGGCGAGTTGGATCGCAGCGAAAATCTGTTGGATGGTGACTTGGACTTATTCGGCCGAAACGGAAAAGAGCGCACGGACTCTGCTGCCATCAGGATGTTCTGGCGATCAACTCCGCGTAGGCCCTCAGCAATCGACGCTGCGCGGGCTGCGTTGCCAGCATTACGCCTCGGGGGCAAAGCTTGCCCCACGTTTGTGGGTAGAATGTCATGAAACTTGTAGGCAGAAGTAAGATCGGTGTTCTTCGGGCCCATGGGGTTGGGCGAGCGCGCGCCCGGGGCCGGGCCTGGTCCTGGGGTAGGAAGCGGGAGGTTATTCGAAGCTGTGTCGGACGCGCTTCGGTTTCGTGTCTCTAAGATGGGGGTCTTGTAAGGAAGAGTTGGAGAAGTGTTGGTACTGGCAGACGTGGGCGACGGGTCGACGTCCAACATGCTTCGGGTCACTTGACGCACCGGGAGTGGGCTGTAGATATCTAGCATGCTGCGAACGGGCGAGCGTGGATTCGTATAAGGGGAAGAGGATCGCTGGCCAACCGAAGGCATCGGTCGCGAGGCCTGCGGCATGGACACCAAGCTCTCCACCTCCTTTCGCTCCTCCTCGAGCGCTGCCTCCAGCGAGATTTGTCGTGGCTTTTTACCCGCCATGATGATGTCTCTATCTCTGTATCGTTCTCTGTGTCGTCTGCTGGTTCGAGGGGGTTGCGATGTGAGAGAAATAAGCCAAGACAGCGGTGCTTGGGGTTCCGGAAGAACTGCCCAGCCAAACGCCAAGTGAACTGTCGCTCAAGTCGCCGGCCCGTGCTCACTTGGCGCTCTCTAGTCTCGTACGATTAGGTAGGTCTTTTCAAGAGGCCGAACTCGGTATGGTATTGTCGATTTGTGGGCCGATAGGGATTCCGTAAGAAGTCTCCAGTAAATGCTATCGCGGGATGATGGTAGGTCGTGTGCTGGGGCAATTGAACAGACAGCTCATTGTCTGTTGTCGGTTGTGGTCCGAGAAAATCAGGCGATGATGACCGTGTCGAGGAGTCAAGTCGTGTTGTTGTCCGTCTGCGGAGGAAGAGGTGATCGAGTCAGGTCAGGTTGATCTTGGCGTGTCGGTCATAGCTCTCTCCATAGAGGCCAAAGCTTCAGGTTCGTAAACATAAGAAGAAGAAAGAAAGACGCTGTTGGCTTCTGCAAAAGAACTGGTCGGGTGGTTTCCATGGAAGCCTTGTGTCGTTATCCCAGGCAGGCACGGAGTAGGTACAACACCATATGTACATATGCAGTACTATGCAAGTAGGGCGCATAGAGATAAGATATCCACTTATTACTTCATGTGGGCATGAGACCTCAACCGAAAAAGCGGAGGGCCTGTTAGTGTGACATCCTAATGCCCACGCTACTTTCTTAGTGCGCGTTTTAGTGTGTGGCCGCTAGTACCAGATACCTACCTAATCCGTAAAGCAACAACGTCCCGTCTGCGCGACGGGCGCAACTTCGCAGAACATTTGTACCTGCGTTGGATAATGTACGGAGTACAGCTCTCAACACACAGAGGCAGTCATCTCTTCGATTTACTCAATAGATGTAGAGTAGGATCAAAACGTCAACACAAGGGTTAAAAACCACACTTCAACTTGTTGTAACGACTCATCATGACTTGGCGCGATGGCCCCAATACAAGGTAGTTATTGCTTTGTTGCATCATCAACACTCCGCTAATTTTACACTTTGCTTAAATACATGAAGTCAGGTGATGGGGGCTGAGCCACAGCCCCACTTCTGGGGTCCAATTCCGTCCCGTCCCATAACGTCCTCCCCGGCCTGAATTACAAAACCCGGCAGTCAATCCAGGAGGCCGATGGTATTTATAGGGCTCAAAGACTACCTATATTTTCAAAGTCCGAAGTTTTGTCCGGAAAGGTCCTTGTTTTGACGTTTCTGATATTTGACTCTGCCTGTGAGCATCTGCTGGGGGCCTCTCAAGAGCGCCGACTCCTGCATGGGCACCACGAGTTCGCTCAAGAACTCTTGAGCGAGGACTTCGAACTCGATTACAGAAAGATGGGTTGTAAGAGACCCGTTGCGGTATATGATTATATAGGGGTTGATATGGCTAGCCTCATTATCGCCCGGCAGAAGTTTCAACTGCAACGACATAATGGTTTCCGTAGGAATACATATCGAAATGACAACGTTGAACGAGTTACAAAAAGAAGAAGATGGGAGAGGACGACAACGAAACATCCTCCATAGCGTGATTGATGCTCTAGACTGGCGTGACTCATCGCGCTTCACCCATTTCCCGTCCAGAGGAAACAACTGGTAATGACCCTTCCACTAGTATTCTACAAGAAATCTTGGATGCCATCATCCTCTGACTTCACGTTGCTCTTTCATGTGCTACCCCCTGAACACTTCCTCGCAAATATCACCTTCCCATCACGCAGCCACCCTGTCGCCTATGTCGAACAGCACACTACTCCGGGGAAACAGCAACGGTAAACCTAGCAAGCGCGCCCAAGAACGTAACCGCTGAGTGAAACTCGAAATCAAGGGCAGGATCAATGAGATCTACTCCTTATCAAGGGGGAAGGGGGCATTTCGTCGTTCTTTCACAGGTTGGTCCTGGAGATCAAATGGCAGGCAGCAGGTAGGCAAGCACGACATCGGTCTCAAGATGAGTTTGCTGTTGCTATGTAGCGTAGGTAGTTGTTTCGCCCGGCTCAGTCTACTCTGATCACTTGTTAACCGCGCCCTTTTGAATAATTACATAGTGTACAATCTATATAGGAGTCCCCCTCATCTACGGAATTTGCCATGTTTGTCGACCCAGTCATTCATACTTCACCGGAGTTTCCGCAACCTGTATATAAGTACGAAAATAGTAGGTGTGCTGAGATGTTGGTACCGAGTAAACCTGGTTGAGCAGTCAAGCTGAACAGCCATCTATCCCGCCTTACCTTGATGCATCCCACTACGAGTCAGCATGCATCGCTGGATAATCGCGGAGCTGTAGGTAATCCGTAGACGATATTCAAGTTTCACTGGAGGGTCGCATTTCACACATTTCACGGGCAACTAGTCGACACAGGTGCAATTATGAGCATTTTTTGTCATTAGCAGATTAACTTCTATCAAGAGTAAGTTCTGCTGGGTTTCCTCCCACCGGCAACCTTAAGGGGTATTTTGGTTGAAAACCATGGTGCCGCCACATTCCGTCCGGTGCAAGGCATCAAGTCCACGAGCTGACCGAGCGTAACCATCAAACGCCTGACGAACGAAACCCGAACATCCAGCCGATGCTCACAAGAGAGGAGCAGAGGGTGTATCAATACATGAAAAGAAATACGCCGAGTTCCTTCATACATGCTGGCAAGAACCTGGCCAACAGTGCAGGTGGGATCAGCCGTGCTGGATATCCGCCATAGAAAAAACATAAAACAAATGCACGAGATCGATGTTGCGAACCGCCCTTTGGCAAGAGTCGGCATCATCAAAAACTTTTCCGAAACCTTGGGAAGAAATCAATTATGCTTTAATAAATGAAGCATCAGGGACCAGCCGATAGAAGAGAACCAGAACCAGTCATTCATGGTTCAGTTTCGTGCACCAGGCTTTAAGCCGTCTCCTCGGTCTTCTCCTCCTTGGGAGCGGCTTCGGTGTCTGCGGCAGCTTGGTTCTTGACGTACTCGTCGTAGACAGCCATAGCCTCATCGACCTTGGCGCGAAGCAGCGCTTCGTCATCCACACTAAATAGAATGTCAGTCAAAATTCGATCGTCGTCCGCAACACATGTGTTACTTACAGTTGAACAAGCTCTGCGTTATCCATCTCAAGAAGCATGCCAGTGATCTTGCCAGCAAGGTCGGGTTGAAGAGCGGCGATCTTGGGGAAAATGGCCTCACCCAGCATCTGCTTCTGGTGTCCAGGGTTGCCCGCATGAGCCTGGAGCTGAGACTGAAGAATCGAGCCCTGAGTTAGCTCCTGGGGAGCAGCGGCGGGGGCATTGGCGACCTGTTGGTTAGGTCCACCACGAGCGCCCTGAGGGAACTGGCCACCCTGCTGGCCGTTACGGTTGTTCGGGCCACGTCCAGCGGGACCGCCCTGACGTGTGTTAGGGGGGTATCCAGGCATGGCACCGGGGCCCTGCATGTTGATGTTTCCAGGGACACCCTGCATAGGTCCTCGAGAAGCCGGGACGCCTCGGCCGCCACCTAGAGCAGCCTGTTGGGCCTGAGCCATAGCGGCAATGAACTGGGGGTTACCAGGCTGAGCATAGGGGGCTCCGGGGGGGAACTGACCGGGCAGGTACATGTTGGGGGGCATCTGCTGAGGCATGGCGCCGTTCCGGCCGCCTTGGGGAGATCCATAAGCAGGGTTGAACTGGCCAGGTCGTCCACCTTGGACACCGGGCATGCCCATGCCGCCGGGGAATGGCATACCACGACCGCCCTGAGGGGGGAAGCCAGGCTGCTGGTTGGGAGGATAGAAGACTTGGTGTTGCATGTAGGGCTGGGGCAAACCGGCAGCGGCAGCGGCCTGCTGCATACGGAGTTGGTTGCGAGCCTGGATACTAGCCTCAAGCTGGCTTTTCCGAACATCCTTGCGCTGAGCCAGAGCCACATACAGAGGCTTGTTGTTGAACATGCGCTGGTTCATCTCGGCGACAGCCTTAGTAGCATCATCGGGGTTGGCAAAGCACACAAAACCGAAACCCTTGCTCTTTCCAGCTCTCTTCTCTGTCTTCTTCTCCTTTTTCTCGCCCTCCTCCTTAACTTCATCACCAGACTCCTTCTGGTTCTCCTTGTCCTTACCGTCCTTGTCATCTTCGGTCTCGGGAGCTGCGTCACGCATGACCTTGGCGGAGGTAATAGCACCATATTCAGCGAACATCTGGCGCAGCTTGTCATCATCAACCTCGTCATCGAGGTTCTTGATGTACAGGTTTACGCCCTGGTACTTGTTGGCCTTCTCTTGACGCGCCGCTTCGTACGACTTGCGAAGTTCCTCCTCGCGTTCGTGCTTCTTCTGCGCACGGCCGACGTAGAGATCTTGACCGTGGAAGTCCTTGCCGTTGAGTTCCTCAACAGCCTTGGCAGCGCTTTCATGTGTGGTGAAGTTGACGAAACCGAAGCCACGAGACTTGCCTTCGGCGTCGCGAGCCAGAGAAGAGGATGTGACCTCGCCGTATCTCTCAAAAAGCTCACGGAACTCCTCGTCGGTAGCATCGACGCTGATGTTCTTGACGTAAACATTGGTGAAGTTGGCCTTCATCTCTTCGAACTTGCTCTGTCGGTCCTTCTTGGGGATGTGGTGACCGACGTAAACCTTCTTCTCGTTCAACAGCATGCCGTTAACATGCTTGATGGCAGCCGCAGCAGCCTCGTCAGTCTCGTAGTGGACAAAACCGTAGCCCTTGGAGCCACCAAGCTCGTCCTGGGCTACCTTGCAACTAAGGATGTTACCGAAGGCAGCGAACGTGTCGTGAAGAGCCTTGTTGTCAATGGCAGCGTCAAGGTTCTTGATGAAGATGTTACCCTGGCCACTCTTGCGCACGTTGGGGTCGCGCTGAGACCACATGATTCGGCAAGGACGGCCTTTAATCTGGGTGTAGTTCAACTCATCCAGGGCGCGCTCGCCATCAGAAGTGGTGTTGTAGTTGACATAGGCATAGCCGAGCGAGCGACGGGTGATAGTATCACGGCAAACGCGGATCGAAGCGACAGAGCCGATCTGGGAAAAGAGTTCAAACAACATGGCCTCAGTGACACTGGGATCGAGCTCGCCGACGTAAAGGGAGGCAGAGGCGGCAGGGTGAGGAGTCTGAGCCGAGCTGGGAGTAGGGCCAGCAGTGTCCGGCTCGTCGGCATTCGCATTAGGAGCAACATTGGTGTCAATGGTAGCGGGACGGGCATCACCGCTGATGGTGGTAGCGTTCAGGTCAGCGGCGAGCTGATCAACAGCGCCAGTAGATGTAGCAGCAGACATGTTGATGGTTACGAAGCTGACTATTCACAGGTTAGTGACCGATACGAGAAGAGAGAATGCTTCAGAGCAGGAACAAGAACGCAGAGATGGAAGCCGAATAAAATAATTCCACCATCGGAAGAACTGTTGGAACAAACAGCCAAACTGCTCGCCAGCTAAGGTGGTTTGACGGTTGGTGCGATGATGGGGAGCAGATGCTGACGACGAAACGAAAACAAGGACCGTGTAGACAAAGGCAGGAGAATAAATGACCAAAAACCGGCAAAGAAGGGATAGAAACGAATCAAGGATTGAAGAAGGACGGGCGTCAACTTACTTTGCGTCGGCGATGGTCAGAAAAGGTATGCGAACGGAAGACCGAATCTGGGGCAGTGTATCAAGCACAGACGTCGGTGTTGCAGAAAGCTTTGATGGAATCGTGTCCAGGAATGTCGGCTCAGAAGATGGAGATGCGAGGCGGACGCGAGGGTGAACGGATCAAGGAATGAAGGTCGGTAGGAGAGGAGGAGGTGTAGATGTGGTGGGGGAGAAAGGTGTGGGTTTTGTTAATTTTCCGAATTTTTTTGGTGTTTTTGATTGTTGTATTTGGCGAGACCAGAAATAAGGCACGAACTACGAAGATCGAAGATCGTGCTCTAAACCTGAAATCTCTTTTTGTGTTTTTTGGCGACGAGTTGTGGATAAAGGTGTCGTTGAGAAGAAAGGAAGAGAAAGGAAGAAAGCAGGTGGAGGATCCTCTCGCCGATGGAAAATAGAAATTTTGTGTTCTGACCTTGCCTTAGTCGCATTCAATTGTCGGCTGGTACCTGTACGGTACGGTAGCGACTTCCGCAGTGCACAATGTATTGCTACAGAGGAAGGTACCAGCGTACCAGCACGGGGCAGGAGGTACCTTATGTAATCCGCACTTACCGAATCTTACGTAGTAGCGTAGCACTGGCCCCAACGCCACTTCCCTCACAGCACGAGTGAATAACGGAATCAAACCCAGCAGCTGCCAGCAGCGAATTTGGGAAGGGACGGGAATTTGTGAGCGGGTCACACCACACAAAAAAAATGAATTTGCGCCAGGGAGAAGGTGGGGCTCGCTCGCTAACTCGGCTGGTAAATCGTCACATGCTATGCCCATCTAGTCGTACGCTCCCTGGGCGCGCTAACCGTAAGGAGGCAAGTACGGAAGCATCCCCGTTCTGCGGTACGGGTGAGGTACGGTTGCAGATACCTGAGTAGGTAGGTACCTCTACCGTTGGCACGAAGTCCTCCTGCCCGGGCTTTCAGGCCATGCGTCCGTAAAATACTTGACCCCTCCCCGAGACGCAACTTCCAAAATTATCCGTACGGAGGCACATATAAGGCGTACCTACCTTGCCACTGATTGTAAACATCAGGCGAGTATGGATAGATGCTCAAGTCCATCGCTTCAATAAGCAGGTTGGAGCCTACTCAAGGAGGTAGTCGTAACTACGAATCAAGAAAAGAGGTGGTAAGCACTCACCAGGTCGTGGTGTCTTTAATCCGTATTCAGGAGATCTTGTCACGTTATTCCGTCAGGTAGGTACTTTCCAACCCTGGCCACAACGAGGTAGCATAGCAACATGCAGCTACCCGACTTCCAAAAGTAAATCGTCTAAATCAGTCATAATCCAGGATGTAAAACAGTGGAAGTTGCATTTCTACCAATATTCATTCTCGTACGAGTTACCTGGTAAATCACTGGACCAGAACTGTCAATTCGACACGGTATCTGTCTGAATATCGAACACACGTCAACTTCATACCTGGTACGAAGTACTCTCAGCAAAGTACGGATTACAGACGGTGTTGGTGCGCAGTATGAGCAGGTACAGTTATGTACCAGTACGGATTAGGTACATTAAGCAGGGCACTAATACCAGAAAGGGAGTAGCGCCTGCCTATACCGGGCATCTCTTATCTAATCTATAGACAGGATATATTGATTCTCACTGCTAAATGCATGTATAGTGCATCTATACCAGATAAATCGTATCTCGAAGTCATTCCGTTCCATATCATAGGTCCACATCCGCGCCCGGCCTGGGACTTCATGCATGACGCTCGCTCTTGGAGCTGTGATTAATAAAGAGTGAGCTTCTCGTACTGCGCACCGTCCACGCTTGCGCAAATCGACAACCGTTGAATCGAGACGGTTTGTTTCCTCCCATCTTGTTATCGACTTTCTGCATCTCCATCTCACGGTTTTCCTTGTTCGGTAGCCTTTTTTTCTAATCATCGACCTGTTGCCTCTTCTATCTGCAGACTCGCACGATTACGTCAAGCCCGCTGTCCAGCTCCAGCCCCAGCTCCAGCTCGCAGCTCCAACGCATGCCCAAGTCCATGGGCTGACTTGCAAACGTGACGTTGCAAGGACAGCATGCTGGCGTCTACTACATGTTTCTAGAGGGACTGCTGCGCACCCGCTAGTTTGCACTCGAACACAGTTCACTCTTAATATATTCCATCAAGGGCCTTGTCCCTGGTCACGCCGGACTACTGTCTCCGGATAGAGCCGCGTTGCTCTATCACAGCTCGCAGCCCATCATGTTCACCACATTCACCGGTTCGTCTCGCCGTCCCCGGAACGTCGATCTCAGCGGGCAGCGAAACACGAACCCTTGGGCCAAGTCGGGCTGGACTCCTGCACAGTCTGGCGCCTCGAAAACTGTTGCCCAGGCCCAGGCAGAGCGCGAGAAGAGACACCGCGAACGAGCCGAGCTTGCTGCTGCCAAGCGTATCCAAAATGTGTGGAGAGCTTATAGAGTCCGTCAACACCTCCGGGTTCTCCGGCGGCAAGAGTTTGATGCCTTGTACAGCCCCCCCATCACTCCTCACGATGCTCACCAACGAGCGCAAGCAGCGTTCCCTCTTCTGCTTGCCTTTTTTGTGCCAGGTGAATCAGATGACCAGCGGCGTCTAGACTGCTTTATATCTGATATCTGCTACCTCTCTCAGGGCCTCTCTTCGTGCATCAACTTTACCATCTTCACTTTTCCGACATGGGATCGGCTGGCTCGCCTCTTCGTGAAAGCTTTAGAGAAGTATGCATCCCATGCTGTGCAGCAGCAATCCGCCTCGAGTCCCTCGTTGACCAGTCATCTATGTAGGCGTCACGAGAGTTCGTCACAGACTCTCCTAGCTACGACCGCCGCTATCATCACGCAGCGGCCTGCTTGTATCAAGTCCATGCTGGAACTGTACTATGTTTCTCTCGCTCGGCTAATGGCAGAGTACTCAGATGTCGAAGCCTCTGATGAACAAGACCAAGTCTTCGTCAGCGCTATGATTGCACCACTGGCATCTAGTTTAGACAAGGGTAAGTCATGCTGACCGCAGTATTGCCTATGATTGCCTTGCATACCGTAAATGCCGGTGTATTCCATTGCTACTTGCATGATCTCTTGTAATTGTTCTAGTTCGGCCTCGGCTAATACTTCATAAGGTGCTGGCGATTTGGTCCTGTACCAAACATTCGTCTTTTCATTCCTGACTTCGTCCAAGCTAGGTCTCCTACAGCGTAGTCCTGCACGCATCGCCCGACACCTGGATCTTGGGGCCTTATCGCGAAGCA
This sequence comes from Xylariaceae sp. X3-2, assembly GCA_028637685.1. Lineage (NCBI taxonomy): Eukaryota > Fungi > Ascomycota > Sordariomycetes > Xylariales > Xylariaceae > Xylariaceae sp. X3-2. The sequence continues at coordinate 70,317 of JAJFDI010000076.1, forward strand.
TCATTCATGCCTTTTCGGACCGCAAACCCCCTGTAAATGTGACAAAAGATGACCTATTATGGCTTCTATCACACTTCACCGCCTTGAATAGAGCGGTAGCAACACCACAAGATTCCAGCTACGTTGAGGCACTTTACATCCAGATGTCATTCCTTGCGGGTGACATAAGGTCACGATCAAGTCCTCCTCGGGACGGGGATGATGAGTACGCATCAGATCATGACGGAGACACTGAACTCCAAAATATTGCTCCGTTGCCTGAATATGTGGCTGATCAGCTTGATTTCTTCGTCAACGAAGACGGCATTAAAGACCTCATGACCAGGCTTACCGCGTAAGTGTCAGTCAACATATAAATCTGTCACACCGTATAACTAACACAAGCAAGCACCGCTTCGACTACCAATCAGAAATCTGAAACCGGCTTGCTCGCCGGTTACACATTTGTCCTGCTGCAATGCTTCCCAGCTCATGCCGATGATATCAAGATGCGTCTCTTTCACAGCGATGTATGGACTGGCGATGCCCTCTTGCCCACTGTGAAGTATCTCTGGGCCGCAGCGTCGAAGACCAGCATCTTCACGACTGTTGTGCAGCAAGCGACAGGCAGAGAGAAACCGGCCTCTGTGATAGCGCTCCTGAAGCAAGACTCTGTACATGACGTCGAGTGGCGGACACTGCTCCTCTTCCTGGAGTTGTACAACTTCCTCCTTCGGGTCACCGATGATGAGGATTTCCTGCCTCGTGAGACGGAAATCACCGGGCAGTTGAGTCAGGCAACACAAAGAATTCGCGCCAGCAACCTGAACCTGGAAGAGCTCAAGCTACTAGTCACCTTCCTTAAATACCTCGCCTTTCCGTTGTATTACAATCTGCTTGATATCCTGCAGTCGGCGACCACTTTCTGGCGTCCAGATACCATGAGTGGAGCTTGTTCTTCGAGTTTCAATCCGAACGATGTAAGGGACACTCCAGCTGCATTTGCAGGCATTTTCGGCATGGACGTTCTCGGTCTCAGAAATGTGGTATCATCTGCTATGCACGCATTGTACGAGCGAGATTCACGGCGACACTTCCTTCCTCAGGATTATTGGCTCATGACGGCCAACTTTGATATGGACGCATTCCTTTCAGCCGTTGTCATAGAGGAAATGCGAAATGCGGAGTTGGCCGAAGATGATGAAGAGGAGGATGATTCCAGAGACAGTCATGCAAGGGGTTGGTTTTCGCAGGATACAAAACGTCGACGACTTGGAACGAATCATTTGGGGGAGATTCGAAGCAGCATCGGACCGAAACTCGAAGTCCTCCGCAACATGCCATTCGCCATTCCATTTGATCTCAGAGTCCAAATATTCAGGCAATTTGTCTTCTTGGACAAATCCAAGCGACGGGATGGTCATGTCGATCCTGACCAATGGCGGCTCGCAATCATTACAGGATTAGACGGCCCCCTAGGGCCAGCCGCCTTACGAAGGCAGTACCTTGGTCGTCATGCCGCGATAGTCAGTCGCGAAAAAGTGTTTGATGATGCCTACAACCAGTTCTACCCCTTGGGTGAGGGTCTCAAGGAGCCCATCCAAATCACCTTTGTTGATCAATTCAATCAACCAGAAGCGGGTATCGATGGTGGCGGCGTGACCAAGGAGTTTCTTATCAGCATTACTAACGATGCCTTTAGCCCCGAGCGCAGTGGGAACAACACCTTTTTCGTCTCAAATCAACAGAATCTACTCTATCCCAATCCATCCATTCTTGATGACAAGGCGGAAAAACTACGCAGTGAGGGATACGCGGAGGGTGGTAGTGAGTGGAAAGAAGCAATGAACGAGATACTGAAACGCTACGAATTTCTGGGTCGTATAGTCGGAAAATGTCTTTATGAGGGAATCCTCATAGACATCTCGTTTGCCAGGTTTTTCCTTCTCAAGTGGGCATGTTCCGGGCAGAGCACTTCGACAGATTATCGAGCAACCCTCAATGACTTGCGCGATCTCGACCCCGAGCTTTACCATGGACTTCTGAGCTTGAAGAACTACCCAGGCGATATCTCCGATCTCGCCCTAGATTTTACGATTACTGATTCGGTGTGGCACCCATCGGGCCATCGGCGCACTATTACTCGGCCGCTGAGGAAAGATGGTGCCAATATACCGGTTACCAACAAGGACCGACCACTCTACATATCCTATGTTGTCATTCACAGGCTTGTTGCGCAACAGTACAGACAAACAAGGGCGTTCCTTCACGGCTTAGGCACAATCATCAATCCTTCATGGCTTTCCATGTTCAATCAGTCCGAATTGCAGCGCCTCATTGGCGGTGATAGTTCCGAGATTGATGTCGAGGACCTTCGGCAGAACACCTCTTATTCCGGCCTCTACGCTATAGGCGACGATGGTCAGGAGCATCCCACTATCCGGTATTTCTGGGATGTCATGAGAAGCCTAAAGGATTCCGAGCGGAGAGACGTCTTAAAATATGTCACGTCGACGCCAAGAGCACCCCTGTTAGGATTCTCGCAACTGAAACCTCAATTCAGCATCCGCGATGGCGGCATTGACGAGGAGAGACTCCCCAGTACGAGCACTTGCGTCAACCTGCTCAAGCTCCCCGTCTACCGATCAGCTAAAACTTTGAGGGCCAAGTTGTTGTATGCCGTGCAGTCAGGGGCGGGCTTCGATCTCAGTTAAGGGAGGGTTTTTTCGACCGATAACGTTTCATGCCGATAGACTTGGGGAGGGGTATCTCTCACTACTAATCAATGACACAAGGGGGAGTTTATGATGCAGGACAGGACTGGCGTTGCGCGGCTGATACGAGTTGATTTGATGACGAGAAGAACATGAAGATAGTCAGAAAATGGTTACTTATCACACTTTTACCCACTCATTCTTTGCTTGTTGTGTAGCATGGTGTACGGATGTGTCTTTACCCCCCTCTCAATACGCATTTGCTTCCGGAGTATTGTGTCGTTTAGGGGTCATGAGCATAATACTTGTATCCTACACGTATAGGTACCCTAGCAATCCCATTACATTGTGCACTAATCATGAGGTACGTATGTTGCTACTGTTGACGCCGCCAAGTCTGGTATCGAGGAGAAAATATCCCATACCTGTCATTCCACGTGCGCAGGTACTCTGCGTGGGAAGACGAGATTTTGGTATGTTAGGTAGCACGGAGCCTATATGCTGTTATATTCGCGTCGGCTGTGAAGGAGTCGGAATTATTTCTTATGTGAGTGAAGAATGAGTCGATATGAGTAGGAGGTAGAGCGATGAATGATGGTAGGTAGTAGATTATGTCATGATAAATTACCGGGTAGGCGAGTTCTGTAGCCCGTAAGTGAGTCTTCATTCGCATCTTACTGCCTGAGCGAGTGATAAGTGCCGGCTACCTAATTGTGTACCCCGACACGATTACGAGCAGGGTAATACGCACATATCTAAGGCTTACGAAAAGGAAAGGAAAAGAAAAAAGAACAGAAAGGCGGGGCGGGGAGAAGAGGAGGATGGGAGATCAGGTGTTCTCCGAAAAAAAAAACACAGGGACCCGCGTGACGGTTTTCTATAGTGACGAAGTGGGAAAAGAGAGTTATCGTGACTATTGAGTCCTTCGCATATTCGGGGGGCCAGTCTACACAGCCAAACAGCTTCCTCATTTGTCTTCTCCTCAAGATGACCATCTTCTTTGGAATGTTAACTTTTTTTCATTATTTTAGTCTTGAGATACCACTACCGAAAGAGCCCAAGGACTTGTACTCCGGTTCCCTGCCGTGAAGATGAGTCTAGCGCAAGCAGCAAGTGCATCTGCAGTACATAGAGTGTCCCGGTCCCTCAATTGTTCGGTAATGGCAGGCGGATATGAACCGTCTAACCGTAGACGAGCTTGAAGATGTCGTTGTGGCAGTAAACACCCTTGGCGTCCATGGCGATGAGGAAAGACTGGGTGAAGTTCATAGGCGCATCGTTCTCGGTGAGCTAGAAATGGTGGTTAGCTGGCGGTGCTTAGAAGTTGCATATACCGTCTCAGGATGACCTACCTGCATGAGTCCAGTAACAAGAACCATGACGAAACCACCAGGGGCACGCTGAGCGTTAGTCGTGGTGACCTGGTGCTTCGCGGTCTTGAGGAACTCATCCTAAACGTGATGTCAGTCCCTAAACCCTTCCCGCTGCTTGTGAGGTGATCTGGTACTTACGGTCCACTTTCCGCCGATAGCAGCAACACCGTTGAGGGTGTTGGACTCGAAGGTCAGGGTGGAGTGCTCGCGCTGTTGTGACGGTTAGCGGGACAGTCGACGATGCGTATTTCTCTCAGGGAAGGAACGGGGCGCATACGTAGAAGTACTGGACGAAGGCGGTGCGGTCGCCCTGGAAATCCGCGTAGTACTTGGCCGCGAACTGGCCTTAAGAGTGACGGATCAGTTAATAGGGGTTCTAATTCGCCGTCGTCGCGGTCAAGAGGCTCAAGATGCTGAAGGTGCACTACATACTCGCAATGTCATCGGGAGGAAGGCCTGGGACGCTTCGTGTTAGTACTTTGGCAGCGACAGAGCAAGCGCAAGCACGGAGACTCACTGTCCATGGTGACTGATATGAAGAGAGATGGCGCTTAGGAAGGTTTAAGGAGAGTGGGATCGAGGAAAAGACCGTTGGAGGTTGTGCCTTTTTAGCAGCGAGAGGGACTCGGAGTGTTAACGATGCAAAAGGAAGAGTGCTGTGAGGCTGTGATGCTCGAAAGGTGGGATGGGACCTTTCTAGTCCCCGCCGGAGCGCTAGCAGATGGGAGGTTCCAGGTACCCCCCGTCGCTGGGAAGTACCTGCCGTGCAAAAGTGTGGGAGGCAGTGGTACCTTTGGGTATCCACATGTGCAGTGGAGGGGCAACTTATGAAACGAAGACCACCGTGTGAGGTCATAGTACGCACATTATTGACATTCGGATAGGTAGCCCTCTCACAACCGGTGGTTTCTACAGCAATGCTCTAATAGATACATCAGATGAAAGTGATATAGATAAATGCCTTTATGAACTTTTATATTGAATGCATGTACCTACGGCAAGTTGCTGGCTCGAAGCCGGGTTACAATAGGAAAGCCAGACATTGATGGTGTTCCAAGGTCGACAGTGCGCTGTAATGCTTCACTGTGCAGTGAGTGTTGAAGAGAAGGATAACATTTATGCATATGAACATTTCAGGCAATGACCTCGACGATGTTTTGTGTACCTCGTTCCTTCTTTGGGTACCTTCGCGAGCCGTGCCTTTGGCCGAGGTGAGTTGCTGGCGGGGTAAACTTCACATCTCAGTCGCATCGTCAGGCTTCCATTGGGCGTAGCAGGCACGGCTTTTCCCAGGTTCAGGTTAGTGCAAGATAGCAAAACTGTACGAGTACCTACGAGGCAGGTACCTTAGGTATCTTCCTCCATTTAAGCCGCCAATGGACTCGAGGAAGGAGGTACGGATTACGAAGACAGGCAACAACACTGCTCGGTTCAGCTTGCCCAAGCCAAAGCACCAGTTCGCCGCCAAGCTGTGATGTTCAGTTACCTACATGAGGCCGAGGATTCAGATGAGTCAGATGGTAGGCAAGACCTGTACGGAATACCTACCAATGTTGTACTGTCGCTCTGCAGAGGCATTCCTTCAAGTTCACGACTCCTCCAGGAAGTACCTTCTCGTGCCGCTAAACTGCTCAGTAGCGGCAAGATAAGAGATGGGCACGCTACGTAATGTGATATGCACAAAGCAGGTACAGCTTCTTCGTTAAAGAAGGTACGATCTTCCAAACGGGCCCTTTTCTTCAAACTCCTTGGCAGGTGGCATCAGCTGATGGCTTAGCTTTTGCCCGTCGTCCTAAGTTGTCATTGAAACGTCCGTCGTAAAATCCTCCCGTCTCTTAACATTTCCTCACAAACATGCTTGATCATCTCGGCAGGCATCTTCTGAGATGCTTCTATTCACATGATTAGCAGCCGCTACGGACTACTTCTGTTCAGCTTTTGGACGTTTACTGTTACATTATCCACCTCAGGTACACTTACTAACCCTGTTGGTAAATCCGATGTCAGGGGAGGCGACTCATAAATGCTTGATCAACCACGTTCAATTCCCATCCGTGTTGTCTTTTTGAACCCTCTCTGCATAAGAGATGCTGCCTTTATGTGTGAAGAGTCATTCATCTCTCATCGTTTTCTTATATCCTGTCATTCATGTCAATCTCTTTCCCAGAAAAGGTCTCGCGTTTGGGAGTACGGGTAGGCTGAGCGAGACGTCCAAGCCGCGAAGAACCCCTTAAAGCCTCCGACACAGACTGTTAGAGCAATCCATACATCTCATACAACATGAATTTATATCCGAGTAACCCTCTCAAGCCAAGGACTGCAGATGATTACAGAACGGGTGACGGAAATCCTGCCTGCAGGGTAGAGTCGTCAACCACTATTCGTCGTCGAAACCTGCACACCACGCGCACTCGCTCTGGATCGGTTGATTCCTTGGATAAGCTCTTTGATACGCAGGGTCCAGATGCCTCCTATGTCGCAAATGCTAGCGCTCCACTTCTGACCTCAATTGAAAAGAGCTTCATCGAGGAGACCCATGGCATCAACGAGGCACGGGATGGCTTCTTCGAAGCTGTCTTTCTCACTGCTGGCAGTGATAGCGATACACCGTTGTCTCGCGAAGAGCGTGGCTTTTCCTTTATGAAACTCCTTTTGAGCCAACCTCATGATGCCTGGCTCGTCATTCACCGAGTAACAACCACTAGATCTGGAGTTCGGCTGTTGAAGTCGTTCCTTGGCTTCTTCATTGCATATATACTCTGTCTTATTCCCGCGGTGCGAGACAGATTTGGCCGCTATGCCTATATCATGGTTATATCAGCCATCATGAATCATCCGGGACGATCTGTCGGTGCTCAAGTAGATGGAACGCTGTTGACCATCCTCGGCACCGCAACAGGACTCGGTTGGGGCGCCTTTGGGCTATGGCTCTCTACGGTCACGGCGACCGCGCGAAGCGGCTTTGGTCCCATCCTTGCGGTGTTTCTTTTCACCTTCATATTTGTAATTGCATGCCTCCGTTCTTATTATATCCGTACCTACCAGCTTGTCATATGCGCTGGTATCGCAATCTCTTACACCTGCCTAGCAGAGATCGCAGAAGATCAAGTCACGTGGCCCAAGCAACTTGCCTATGGTTATGCCTGGCTCATTGGTCAAGCCGTTTCGCTGGTTGTATGTGTGATCATAGCCCCTGATGGTGGATCTCGTTCATTCGCCGCGGGCATGCACAAAATCTTCGATACTATGGTGGTGAGTTCTGCCAGTCGTTTCTACACGAGTAAAAGTCATGCTAAATAAAAATTATTTAGGATGCCATTCCTCCTGTTCAAGAATTTGGGAGAATGCGAATATCGTTGGCCCATGCATTCGTGACTATGTCTCATATATACAGGGATCTCGTCATCGACTTCTCAGTCACCACTTTGGACCCGAAAGATGCTTTGATGCTCCGCAATTCAGTCCAGGCTGTTATCCGGGCGCTTCTTAGTTTACGAGATGAATCAAGTCTGCCTAGGCCCCTGACAAGCAGTTCTTTGGATCCAGATGGCATACCTCCGGGAGAGCTTCAGGAGTTCATCGTAGACTTGAGTGCGAGATCTCAGCACTCAGACGAGAACCAAGAAAGGGAGTCCGTGGAGTTTGTTGCGGAGAGCCTGGCAGCACCCATGAAGAACCTATTACACTCAATGAGCCAGTCACTGAAGTGTTGCGACGCCGTTTTAATGGAGATATGTGGTCATCGACGCGCTCTCGGACCTCCAAAGGAAGTCTCAAATGACGTTCATGGCGCTCTGGCCCATCTGAGAGAGCACATCGCGACGTTCATTGACACGCAAGAAAAGATATTATGCAGTGACAGGCTGCCGCTTACGTACTCTAAACTTCCTGACATCGTTCAAGTATTCGCGTTCTGCCGCCCAGTTCATCAGGCAGCCAGCTCGATTGAGTCCTTGGCTACGCAGCTGAGCAACTTACAGCAGAGACGGTTAAGATACCCACACCTTCACCGACCCAGTTACCCGTTTATTAAAGCCTTGCATCGAACCAACGCTCAAGTCCGTCATGATAGAGGAGGTGTTACAGCTGGTATGGCATCGCCCAGGTATCATTCGTCTCGTAGACCTTACTAACGACAGCAGGTTCATATTTCAGAAATCTGAGCGACATCGCTAGAATCATCAAGAAGATTGAATCTCGAGAACTCCATCGAGTTTCACGAAATGAACTGCCGATGAATGGAGACGATGATGCCCTTTCAGTGACAACGGCTGCTGAGAGTCCCGAGAACGGGTCTCAATCTAGGAAACCGTACCTTTTCGACAGGCTCCGGGCACTTTTCACCCAAGTTTCACGAGAAGGCGTGCCGGTTCAAAAAGATGACGATATTGCTGATAACCCCAGCGGCGACCATAAAACTTCTAAGGAAGCCCGGTTCTTCCACTGGATTTGGACCATTCTCCACCGGTTACAGGGATTCGAAACGCGATTTGGACTCAAGACAGCCTTGGTCACCTCCCTGCTCGCACTCCCTGCATACTTGCCAGACAGCCAGGATTGGTGGAACGATCATCAAGCTTGGTGGGCTGTGGTGATGAGCTGGTTGATAATGGGTCCCCGGTAGGTCCTAGTGAAAATTTCTGATCTGGACGGTATTAACAAAAAACTCATTAGGACCGGTGGTAACATTCAGGATCTCTTCACCCGAGTGTTCTATGCTGCTCTTGGCTCCCTCTGGGCCGGCTTATCATACGCAGCTGGGAATGGAAACCCATATGTCATTGCTGTATTTGCCGCAATTTTTGTATGTTACTCTCTCGACCCTATCTGCAGCATTTTACTGTGATTGGGAAACTAATTCTCTTCAGATGCTTCCTATGATGTATAGGTTTACGCAAAGCGATCATCCCGTAAGAAGACCTAATCAATCCACAATCGAATACTATAACTAATAAAACATAGAGGTCAGGGTTGGTCGGATGTATATCTTTCACCTTCATTTCCTTGTCGGCGCTTGAAAAAGATGGCTTTTCGGCGACGGGAGTTGCGGCGAGAGGTGCCTCGATTGTCATTGGAGTCGCCGCCTCCGTCATCGTGAATTGGGTTCTCTGGCCATTCGTTGCCCGTCACGACCTTCGAAAAGGGATAGCGTCGATGATATTTAACTGCAGCATACTCTACAGAAGTTCGTAACCCCCAATTCTGTTCTGACAGTTCAGCGTCTAAGCATTTACGGCAGGCACCATGGCACAGTATGTGTATTACGACGAGGGAGACGCACCCACGAACGAAGATATCAGGGCTTCGGAGATCCTTGAAGGTCGTTTGCGAGAAGGATTCGTAAGACTTCGGGAATTATTGGTAGATGACCCCAAGTCTGACGACTCAGGAAGTGCTCAATTGACGCTGACTTCATCAGGGCTTGACACACCATGAAATTCGCCTACGCGCTCCCTTCGATCCCTTGCCATACTCAGCGCTCATCAGTGCGTGTGAGCGTTTCTTCGAGCACATCGTTACGGTACGGCAAACGTCCTCATTCTACCGTCCACACTTCATTGGAGATAATTCCGAGGCAGCTGTTAGACTTCTCGGTTACAGACGCGACGCAATTGCATCAGTGATGATGAATCTATACGTTCTGTCAGGAGCGCTGCGAGCCAACAGACCTATACCGGTGAGTTTCTCCTTTGAGACGCTTCTTACTTCTCTGTATAAACTAATCGGCGACCGATGTAGAAATTCCTGCCGAATGCTGCTATTGCTAGGATTCGTTTGCTGGATCGAATGTTTGAGCTCGAGAGAGAGCATGGTCGGAGCGAGAACTATAGCAGCGAGCAGAAGCGGAAAGAGATGAGGCTGGGACAAGTTTACCGCTATTCCTACAACGAGAGCTTGACGGGCTGCGTTGAGCAGGTCCAGCAGCTGGAGAAGTATACCAAGCTGATCGTGGGTCAGAAGTAAGCTGTATGTTGTTTGACTGCTAACCTATTAAACGATGGTATGGGCTTTGGATATGAGATATTATAGCTAGCTGCCAATACACATATGCTCAAACATACTGTCTCAGACGGTGGTGACGGCCATCTTGGTTAAAGCCGTCATCGCAAATGATATCACAACAGTTCGACTCATCATATTCGTGATCTTCCAGAATCTTCGGTATGACTCGAGTTTTGATTTTATTTACTTCAAGTTGTTTGACTTCACTCCGTGAGTCTATACCGTTGGCCCATGAAGGACGATGAAATAGAGCATTCGCGACTCTCTTGCTAATATCATCCCGCTCTCTACCAATTCATCGAGTTGAAAGTCGTTACTATCAATATAGAGCTATGGCGTACAGAGCACGGACGAGTATTGCGGCATGATAAGATGGTGATGTACCACCGAGGGCTATTCCTTGCCCAATATCGAGTTGTCAGAAATGTTGGCTACAAGATTCCCGTGATGCCATTCCACGGCCGAATTGTCGATCTTGAGAATAAGGCATGTATGTAGATACGGCGCCGGGCAGCGAGCATTGTGACTTGTTTGTTCTACACTATTTATGCTTCTATAGAGAACATTTGGTCGTCTATCAGATGATCGATGCAGTTGTTGCCCAAGAAGCAATTGGACCGTGACTCATGTAGTCACGAGATAGAAAGGGGCAAGAAAAGGGGATCTTGTTTAGTGAGGAATGTGCGACTTCAAGACGATATTGCGATTCCATTGAGAGAATTCTGTATATTAAACTGAAAGGTACGAAACGCATTCTTCTATTGACTCGTGCCCAGAACTGAAAGAGATCTTGGAGCACACGACCGGATAGGTAGAATTGCATGGATTACACAGTCCTCAGCTCGCCATCTATCCCGGGACCGGGAGAACAGTCATTCCACACGCCAGAATAAGGTTTGTCGGTGTTTGTTTCCGGCCTGATTCCATGGAGTCCCTTGTGACTTCCAGAACCGTACGGACCCACTTATTCTGCGTCTATCGGGCCACACGACGTAGGTCCACACATGAAGCTCCGGTGGAGCCCTGGTTATGTAAGTGTGGGGCAACGCTATGACCATGTTTCTCCGGGGGCCCTTCTCCGCTTGGCGAGGCTCTGGGTGCTGCCGTCTCTGATTGGCCACTGCGTGCCTGCGGAGACCTGACGGCGACGCTCTGGGCACTGAAGAAGGGACCCGTAGTTGGACCCCACCCAGAGCCCTGTGAAAGAAGGTCGGTAACTTGTACCGTGCCATAAACTCTTGCTTCAAGATTGACCAACATCCATTTCCTCCACCATATCCTCTACCTATCTCCCACATCCTCGACCTTGACCTCAACCTCAACCTTACCCCAACTCCACGAATCTCTAATCTTACCATTCACTGTACGTCATTCTCTCGACGACCACTCGACCATCCTTGCCCGCCTCTGTACCCGCATTGTGGCATCACGCATTCCCACCCGTCCGCGATTCGACACCCAGTCCTTGCTGCCTCCACCCATCCGTGACCAGCAACGAGACATCCAAGCGACACCGCACATCAGCCGAACCGTGCAGGTACTGCATCGCAACTTGCCTCTCGACACGCACAGAAGACGCACACGGAGATCTGTCAAGGACCGGAATCGAGTCGGGACCAGCCAGCCTAGTCCCTGAAACCCCGGATCACCAGCAAACTGCTCCTGCTCCTCCCCCTCCTGACTCCTGGCGGATACGGACGCATCCCACTCGCAGCGTGGACGCCGATTCAGTCAAGCTCATGACCTCAACGCCCAAGGAGCTCCTGGATTTACCTACGTCTCCGCAGCCGAGCAGTCTGTGGGTCTTCGCGCTGTCTGTGTTCGTGGGATAAAGTCACCATCTACCTTGTGTGATTTTGCGAGGGGTTCCAGGGGATTCGCATTTCACTCCATTCCCCATCTCCATCCTCCTTCTTCCCCCACGATCCCGTGACCACTACCTCCATGGTCCCTCCGCCCTCCTCCCATTCACGATCTGGAACCTTTTCCCCTGTCCCCGCTCAGGGTCTGCAGACGGGCTTGACCCATTCGCCTCATCCTCCTCAGACTGGTCCGCTGAGTGCTGGCGCAAGCCCTAGTACTAGTAGCCCGACTACGGGTAACAACAATTCTCTCACCAAAATCGTCGTTGCCCAGGTCTACCTTCTCCTGGGTGCTATCAATAAGGACAAGGACCGCGCACTGCAGATTGATCAGCTGAATAAGGTTAGACTTCACAACTCCCCTTCCTCGCCATGCCCCTTTGCTCTTCCGTCTGCTCTCCCATCTGCGTCTGCATCTGCTTCTATAATGGCTTCCAGTCGGCTAACAGCGTAGTTTTGTTGTCCATATCTAGCTTCTAGATGATCACGGAATGGAAGTCTTTTCACGATACTTTACCCGGCTAGTTGCCGGCAATGCCCATCAGATATTCCCCGGGTTGAATAGGTCTACTGCCAACCCTGGAAACTACTCCTTATTAGTAGGTGAGATGAACAAGATCTCACACGATCCTGATCAAGCTTCCAAGATAGCCGAGTCCATTGAGCTTGCGAATGAAGACATCTTTCGCGACTTTGATCTTTCCACGTTTATGGAACACTTCAAGCTCGATGCCCTCGAGAAGACTATTCTGGCGCTGGCATTCAAGTTTGGTTCGCGTTCGGATCTGAAGACTAAAGGTTAGCCTCCCATCGCACGTATCGCTATGTCTCAAGCATGTCCCAGCTAACCGCCATCGTCTATTCCAGCCGATGCGATTCTCTCAACTAACTTCCCAACCTTTGTTAATATAATCTCGCGGCCTAGTATTGGCGATCATACCGATCTTAGTTCTGCCTACATCGCGACAATTGTCGATCGATATATTCAAGGCCATCCGCCCAACTTCAACTCGGCCGCTAAGCACGAGCTCAGTCATAAGGTTCAGACGCGTTGGTCCCAGTCCGATCAGGCGCCGCCTATGGAAGTTTTAGCCGCCTTGGACCTGATTCGGGTCCTGGGAGAGAAGCCGCCGAATGCCCTAGCTCTCTATATTCAGAGGACGGGAACCGACTTTACTCGGGATGAAGACACCTGTCTTAACTATCTTCAAAATCGACCTGCTAACATCCAGTTGAGCGAAGAACAGGTGTCTGCTGCTTTGACCTATACTACCGTCAGTATCACGTATCACCATAATCCGTCAGTCTTGGTCGCTGCACTTCGTCGCATCTTGCCATCAACCTTCAACTGGCAGGACGTCATCGCATACTTTGATCAGCGTGATGTACGAGTATCCTCAGCCCAGTTCTTGCGACTCTATAACGCCCTCCTGCCGATTGCTCAGGCCAAAGATGAGCACTCGCCTCCTTTCGATATCCAGTGTCTCTGGGGCGGATCACACTGGGAGAATCCTGAAACGCAGTTATCGTTTATTTGCGCGTTCGCTTCCTTGACACCAAACGACCTGGATGCCAGTACTATCCCCGGTCTTCAGCCGACATTCACGCTCGAAGACTACGCTCAGTCGGCCCCAGAGGTTCGCGAACGAGCAGCAATCGTTGTCAAACATCCGTTGGTCTCTGGACCTGCCCTCTCCGCCATCTTCCAGGTGGCGCTTCACTCTCTACACGCTTCACAGAGTACCGAAGCGAAGCGCCTGTTTCAAGAAGTCGTTGTTCCCAATCTCGATATTTTTATTGTGTCGGCCTTCGGCGTACCTAAGCCATGGCCACCAATGGCCGTAGAAACACTGGCATCTCTATTTGAGAACTTTCTCCACCGTCGAACCCCAAATCATGACTTTGTGCTGGATAGTTTGTGGCGAAAAGACAGAGAGTGGGTTACAACGAGACTGGTAGATGCTCATGCTATGAAACCGGCGGATCTTCCCCTAATTTTCGACCACGTCATGAAGCATGGCTGGTTGGATGACTTGGTTTATCTTCCCAATGGGTTCGGGCTTGATCTCGCGTCTCTCGCCCACGCCGAGGGTCAACTTGACTTTACGCAATGGGCTCGCAACATTGCGGAAAGAAGCCCTCCCATCTCGCCAGCGCTGGTACAGTTTTTGCATATCAAGGCTAGTCTCGAAACCCAGTCACAAAAGGCGATGAATGGTCAGATGCCGCAGAACACGAGCATTTCACTTCGTCTCAAGACGGTTCTTGCACTGCTTCAGATATTGGAGGATTTCCTCCCCCTAGGCCCAATTCCCGAACTGATCATGGTCCAGCGTGTATGCATCACAGCCTACCCCCGACTGGTCAACTACGGTGAGGGCTATGATGATATTATTGATGCCAATGGGAAAGCAGGTCACGGTCTTCCTCAAGCTGCTGTCGTTAAGATGGAAGAGCAGTACAAGAAGATGTACAGTGAGGAGAGCGAAGTGAAGGCAGTTGTTCAGCGACTTGAATTATACAAACACTCTAGAGAGCCATTGGAGCAAGACATATTTGCTTGCATGATTCATGGACTGTTTGACGAGTACTCGCATTTTGCGGGCTATCCCCTCGAGGCCTTAGCCACCACAGCCGTCTTGTTTGGTGGGATAATATCCCATAAGCTCATCTCCGAGCTTCCGCTCAAGATCGGTTTGGGCATGATTCTCGAGGCAGTCAGAGATCATAGGCCTGAAGAGAACATGTACAAGTTCGGCCTGCAAGCTCTATTGCAGTTGTTCTCACGCTTCAGGGAATGGCCCGGATTTTGTAAGCAGCTGCTCCAAATTCCCGGCCTTCATGGCACTGAGGCTTGGAGGAAAGCGGAGGAAGTCATTCGTGAGGAAGAGGAGGGTAGAGCCCGCGCTCAGAACGGAAACGTGCCTGCCAACAGTTTGGGTAACGATGCGATGATGAATGGCGGCACTGAGAGTCCCGATGCTCATGTGCCTCCATTCACAGCCATCAATATCTCTCCTCCACGGCCTGGGGCCATCTTTGAAGATCCTGTCATGGAAATTCAGGACAAGATCCAGTTTGGTCTTAATAACTTGACGGCGACGTCACTTCAATCCACTTTTGCAGAGATATGTGAAATTATGGATGAGCGTCATCAGCAGTGGTTTGCGAGCCATCTCGTCGAGGAACGCGCTAAGATGCAGCCGAACTATCATCAAGTCTATCTTGATCTTGTCAAGTTGTTTCAACATCGTGATCTTTGGTCTGAGGTGTTGCGGCAAACGTACATTAGCGTGGCTCGCATGCTCAACGCAGAGAGCACAATGCAAAGTGCTACCGACAGAACCCATTTGAAATATCTCGGTGCATGGTTGGGACTTTTGACACTTGCGAGGGACCAACCCATCAAGCACAAGAACATTGCGTTCAAACAACTCCTCATCGAGGCTCACGACACGAAACGATTAGTGGTTGTGGTGCCTTTCGTTTGCAAAGTCCTCATCCAGGCCGCCAAATCGACAATCTTTCGCCCGCCTAATCCATGGCTGATGGATATTATCCATCTCCTTATTGAGCTGTACCACAATGCGGAGCTCAAACTGAATCAAAAATTCGAGATCGAGGTTCTGTGCAAGGACCTAAATCTTGACCACAAGAGCATCGAGCCATCAACCGAGCTTCAAGATCGTGAGCCTATTGATGATGGAGCTGAGCTTTCGGTTCAGGAACTTGAACAGTTTGACAATCTTACTCTTAATGGTTTACCTGGTGCTGGTGCTCCTGAGATGTCGCCACAATCCATACCAATTGCTGTGCCAGAAATTAGTAGCTTGCTGTCGATTCCGCCAACTAATGAGATGGTAGTTAACACCGCTCGCCTTCATGAGATGGTACGGAACGCTGTGACCAAAGCCTTGCACGATATCATTCAGCCTGTGGTGGACAGATCCGTGACGATCGCAGCTATCAGCACACAGCAAATGATACACAAAGATTTTGCCACCGAGCCAGATGAGAACAAACTTCGGACGGCTGCCATCAACATGGTGAAGGCTACTGCTGGAAGCCTGGCGCAAGTCACTTCCAAGGAACCTCTTAGGGCCAACATTACCAATCACTTGCGATCGGCTGCTAATGATCTTCCACAAGGCTTACCTGAAGGCACAATTCTGATGTGCGTCAATTCCAACCTGGATCTCGCATGCAATATCATCGAGAAGCAGGCTGAGGACCGTGCCGTGCCAGAAATTGAGGACATGATTGAAGCTGAAATCGAAGCCCGTCGACGACACCGCCTACAAAGGCCCAATGAGCCTTACGTCGATCCCAGCCTCACTCGTTGGGCCATGACCATCCCTCACCCTTATAAGCTGGCTCCAAGCACATCGGGACTGAATGCGGAGCAAATGGCTATTTACGATGACTTTGCCAGGCAACCAAGAGGTGCGGCACAAAGCGGCGCCGCACACTCCTCTTCTGCGTCAGATGCCACCAGGATCATCGCCAATGAGGTACTTTCGGATCAGTACAATGCCGTGCCAAGTCTGCCCGCTTCTGAGGCATCATCTATGCAACATCTGAGCAATCTGGGTACTCAGTTGCCGTACTCGCACATGCATACAGGAATGACTAATGGTCGTCCCTCAGCCCACCCCGGTCAGTTGGATGCTAGAGTCATCGAGGATAAGATCTCTAAACTGCTGGAGGAGTTGAAACACGCAGCCGATTCCTCTCAGGAGACCCATTTCAGCGACGTTCCTAAGCCGCACAAGTTTTTCGACGTAGTCGACGCATTCACGCAGTTTATAATCAAGACCTCACAGAATTCGGATGGACCCGCTGTTCATGCTGCGGAGAAGATTTGCGAACTGCTGTTTGGCCGATACTCCCACAGTACCCTGTTTCTGGAGGCTCTGGTCCACATCCTGGAGTTGATATTGAAGATATCCGCAAGTTCTGGTTCGAACTTGCATGATCGAGTGCAAATGAGTCTCTACAACCAACCCGCAGCGAACATCCTCCACATCCCTCTCATATCGGCGCTGCTCCAAACGGACCTACTCGACCTGCACAATATCGACACCATGACGGCGAAGGTCATCTCGCAACGTGATGATACATCATTAGAGTTCTATGAACAACTCTTAGATCTCACGCTATTCAATGAGCGACCAGTCGCGTTGTACTCCGACTTCGTGCACAGTTCCATGGCTGCTTGGGAGTGGATTATGGAAGATCCGAGCCTTGAAGTGGGACAGAGACTCAAGGCCAAGTTCCAAGGGTCTGGATTACAACGACCTCAACCTGATGGTATCAATGAACAACAGGAACGCCTCGACTACATCCTCGATGAGTGGGCAAGGTTGTTGTTGAATTCCAACGCATTTGAGAAGGCGGCGGCCGGCTTCGTCAGGCAGATGTGTAGCAGGGGAATAATCAATGGCCTTGACGACTTTGTGGTGCTCGTCCGACAAGGCATCGACAATGCCGTCAGTAACTACGATCAGATCATCCACTCCAGAGGTAGTAGGACGGAGGCTTACGCAAGCGTGGATGCACTGGCGAAAATGATCGAGACGTTTGCCAGAATCAATGTTGCTGACATCGAGGATCCAAAAGAAGGTGTCCTTCCTGTGTTCAGGGCCGTCTTATCCGTTTTCGCGGTCGTCCTCAACCACCATCATGTCAACCGCGGGGAGCAGTTCAATGCACTTGTTTTCTTCCGTCTCATGACGATGTTGATTCACGCCATCGACGGAATCTTCGTGGATGACCTCCAAGTTTACCGGAAAGAAGTCATAATGGATGTTGCGGAAACCCTTCTGCGCCTTAGCCCGGAACGATTTCCTGGCTTCTGCTATTCCTGGATCTACCTTATTTCCCACCGACAGTTCTTGCCCGTCTTGATGTCACTCGAGGGCAGAGCTGGCTGGCCTACATACACCAAGATCCTTCAGTCACTTCTGCGACATGTGTCTGAGCATATGAAGGCTATTGAGATCCCAGATGTAGCAAAGGACTACTATCGTGCTACCGTCAAAACCATGATAGTACTTACCCATGACTATCCTGATTACGTCTCGGCCAATGCTTCTCATCTGTGTGCCAGCATTGCTCCTCATCTTAGACAGTTGAGGAACATCGTCCTATACTGTAGCCCTCGATCTGATGCTGCAGAAGATTCGGTTCAAACTGCTCAGGACGACGCTTTCAACCAGTCATTAGCGACATTCAGGGAAACTGGTGTGGTTGATATTCTTGAACAACTCGTGCAGGCGGGACCGAGCGAGGATGCGATTGCCCACTTGACACACATTATCTACCGACGTAACCCGGAGGAGACCTCGTACGGATATGTCAACCTTACCGTTGACGCGAAGGTTATTGACTTCATTGTAGCCTACATTGGCAACCATGCAGTCTCGAGACCTCGTCAGGAGGGAAGCTTATTCCTTCCTGCGTCGGCGGACATTGCCACCATGTCACTCTTAGTGCACGAGTTGTTGCCAGAAGGCCGCTACTTCCTACTGAGCAGCATCATAGACCGACTGCGATATCCCGGACCCGTGACCGAGTATTTCAGTCACATTATCCTCGAGCTTTTCGGCCAGGATAATAATGACCCTGAGGAGGTCGACATTCGCCAGCAGATAGTTCGGATTCTGCTCGAACGCTTGGCCGGCTACTGGCCACAGCCATGGGGTCTCATGACCGTCATTCTGGAGCTCACGAAGGGCCAGAAATACATGTTCTTCGACCAACCTTTCATTAAGGCTGACCGTGATGTAAGTCTCCCTAGCACAAGGCGCATTCTTTCGTTCTAGTCGCTGACCCATGTTCAACAGATTGCCGAGCAGTTCTTGGCTATTGCCAGACAGACTTAAACAGGTTGTTGTCATAAAACTATTTGATGTCAAATCGGTCACGGTCGCCTTGAGCCAAGTATAGGCCATCGATCCACGCTTATCAGCTCCCATCACTACAGAATAATGTGTGCTACGAAATTGTTACGTTACGATTCGAGGGTTGGGGATGATGATACGTAATTGACGCCAGTGTGGTGGGGACGACGAATTCATTTACTGATAAAAGGGCATCCTACGGCGTTTATGAGGGATGAGTTTACAAAAGCATGTGTGCTTGTACTTCTGACCCGATCTTGGACGCATTGATGGCCTGCGGGCGAAGGTCAGGTGGTCGCACATCCCCAGTGTGTGTATTATAATATAGAACTCGGCGGACACTGCCTATTGATGCATCCATGGTCTTAGGAAGTCATTATTGTCGAGCTTCGTGCGGCGGCGGGGCGGCGGGAACGGAAAAGAGAAAAAAACATGCGCGCTTAATTACTACCTACTACTAGAATTGCTTCCCAAGCAAGGCTTTTTGTACTTTTGTTGTACTCACACAAAAAACAACACTTTTGTCTCAAGTGGTTTCTGTACTTTTATCAAGGCAAATGTTTCAATGCTATTTTCGCTTCACTTCATTACACAGTTGGGGTTTGACATAAGTTTCGTAGAATGGGTTGTACGAGTGAGGTGGTACGCAGGACTTTTGCGCTCGTGATATGTCTCGTCTGTGTGTGACTTCAGGCTTCAGGTCGTCTTCTAGTAAGGGTCAACAAGTTTGACTATTCAAAACCACCCCATTATCAAAAAA
The DNA here is from genome assembly GCA_028637685.1 of Xylariaceae sp. X3-2. Classification (NCBI taxonomy): domain Eukaryota; kingdom Fungi; phylum Ascomycota; class Sordariomycetes; order Xylariales; family Xylariaceae; species Xylariaceae sp. X3-2. Next base: position 89,910 of record JAJFDI010000076.1, read on the forward strand.
TCACTATCTAGATATAGCACAAGAAAACCTCGTCATCAATCCACCCCTATTAACCATTTCAATAATCAATCCACCCCCCAAACCCCAAGCACATCCCTCCCACCCCCTTCCCTCCCCGCCTCAAGCTTCTTGATCCGTCTCACGAGCAAACCCGTACAAACGGGCCCCAGGATCGTACAGACGAATATCGCCCACGTGACGACGAGGAATAGGTCGGACGCGGCCGAGCCGGTCTCGTCGGCGCGCCGGAATACGCCTTGGCTTTCGGCTGTGGAGGAGATCAGGAAGCCGATTTCGCCGCGGGCGACCATTGCTGTGCCAATTATGGAGGCGGGGTAGAGGGAGAGGGGTTTGCGTGGGGATTTAGAACGCGACTCCCCTGGATGATTGTGTGATGATGGGGTGGTAGTTGGATTGATGGTGGTTAAACGGGTTTCAGGGGGTGTCCTAGACTTCGAGGTCTTGGGACGGCGAAGGCGGAGCTTGGATATGAAGCGGACGTATCTCTCTTTCAGGAAAGACTTTACGCGTCGTAGGAGGGCGGTGAGGGAGATAGGGAAGCGCACGAGCCAGAGCCCGCAGAAGAGTTTTCCCAGGGTCATGAGGATGGCGTAGATGAGGCCGCGCCAGATTATGTCGCGCTTGAAGAGTTGGGCTATGGGGATGGAGAAGCCGATTGAGGCCTGGGTTTGTTGTTAGTTGTGATTTAAGGGGGAATGGGAGGGGGGACTTACGAAGAAGAAGGGTTTTAGGAGGCGTGTTGTTAGGGGGAAGTAGTAGGTTTCGAAGATAGTGGAGGGAGGAGGGGGTGGTATTGAGGGGCTTGCGGTGGTTGGTCTTGATTCTGATACGCTTGGAGTCTGTTGCTGTTGCTCTGAGGATGTGGGTGTCTCTGTGGTGTGAGCTTCAACGGGCTGTGATTGGCGATGCGCTTCGGCGGCATCGCGATGTCCACTCCACCAGCTCACAACCACGCCCGCAAGATACGCAGCCAAGAGGATCGAGGCGCCGGAGTAATCAGCTGCGACGATCAGTAAGATCAGCAGCGCTGTCTGGGCAACGAAGCCAGCCTCTTGGGAATGGATCCAGGGGGTGGCTTTTGTTGCTTGGCTGCTGCTTCCTTCGGTACTCTCCTTCTTGGTGCTGTAGAATTGATTGATGACGCTGTCCAGGAGCTTTTGTCCTGGTTTGAGGACGTAGTGGCAGGCAAATGGAACTGCGACTGCGAATGCGACTGAGACTAGGACGGGTCTCAGGATTGTTGCTGGTTCGACTTGATAACGAAGTCAGTATTCAGAATGAGATTCTTGCCGGGTGAATGTGACTTACTATCAACATCCCCCGTATTTCCAATACTAGTGATGATCCGGACCATAACCAAACCAACAACATCATCAAGGAGCGCCGCCGACGCCAAAACAGCACCCAATCTCGTCCGACTAAGCCCACTCGCCTGCAAGACAGAAAACGTCGTGCCAAGACTCGTAGAGCACAGCGCCGCACCAGCAGCGAACGCCTGCAACGGCGGCACAGAGCCGTCTTTTCCCAAGAACTGCCCATCCGAAGCGAGAAGCGCAAAAGACAGCGCAATAGGCATGACGACGCCCGTGATCGCGATCGCGACGGAGAGAACGAGATTCTTCCGCAGCGCTACGACGTTCGTCTCCACGCCGCCGGAGTAGACGACGAGGATGAGGCCTAGATAGCCTAGGCTGGAGATCACGCGCTGCATGTCGAGGGATAGCCAGCGAGCGCCGGGCTCGCCCCATGCTGTGCCGATCAGGACTTGGCCGACGAGACCGCAGGCGAGGGTGCGGTCGAGCACGGAGTTGACTGCATTGAGGGCTAGGAGGAAGGTTGAGGAGATGAGGAGCTCCGGGAGGGAGGGCTCGTGGTAGGGGAGGTAGGATGTTGTTGTCATTCTCACGTGATCTCCTGGATGAATTAAGATGTGGTGATAAAATAGGAGTGAGCAGATTCGTGAGTGTTCATGATGTGCGGGCTTTCTTTGTTGAGGATTTCCCTCATCAATGACGATATTGGTGACTTTTCAAGTATATTCTGCCACCCTCCCGTCCAGTCCTGTTTGTTAATGTTAGAGATAAGATCTCTAGATGCTCTGTCTGATGTAGATCTGATCAGTACTGTTGACATGAAGATGCCTGGTATGGATCGCGTGTTGGCCTCAGGTATCAATCTGACAATGCACCGTCCAAATGCAGGTCGCCTTATCTAATCTGGCTGCCTATTTCCGTTAGCTCCGTGTGACCACTTTAACTCCGACGGAAGTTTCAAGTTTGATGACTCTTGCACTCAATAAGTTTGCACCATGACGTAGCTGAGCAGGTGAGTGCCTTGGTACGACCTCAGTCCTTCCAGTGCACGCCGGCGTTCCATCCCTCCCTCTCTTCTCCAGCTTCCCACAGCAGTGATATGGCAGTCGTATACGGTATACAGGAAGGTGCAGTTTGCAAGGGGTATAAAAGGGATTCGGAGGGGGCAGAATACCGTACAGAGACTTTCTCTTCTCCATCATCAATAATACAATACAACCACCGTTCGGTTCACGACTCTCCTTGATCCTACGCACACCATCCGCTATCACAATGCCGCCTCCTTGGCGTTGGATCTTCTGATTCATCCTTTAAGCATCGTTGGTCAAATATCCAACATGTTGCTGCATTTTATATATAGAACTATTCTTCACCAACTCGTCTAGAGACTGAGTACGGGCGGATGCAACCGCGCCTTTACGTCCCAAGAGACCTTAGTATCATCTGCGTAAGAGACATCCAACACTCTCTTCCCGTCCGCATTGACTAATGTCTGAAAAGAAGACCACGGACGTTCACTTCATCCGAGCTATATCTGCCAGGAACGGATGATGTTGCGCGCAGTCTGCAGTTTCCCCAGGGCATCACCCGTGTCGAGCTACATGCTTCGCATAGATGTACGTTGCATGACCGTATTATATTTTATTCGGCAAGCCTGCTGCATGGTGAGAAAAAACCAGCTCCCGGCACTGACAACGTCGACACCTCTCTTCTACGCAGAGCTTGGTGTGAGATGGTGCTAACCCTCCAAGACCTCTCCACATCAACCTCTCGACATTACGCACTCTGCTATCCTCGACAATGTCGACCTCTAAATATGCTGCAGCATCGTCGTGCTCGGAACCGTACGTGTATACAGTCTCCGTTCTACTGCGCTGCATATGCAGTGACCTTTTCTGACGAATTTTGACAGTTTCCGATGACCACCATACAAACATCACATCACCATCACCGTACAACACTAATACACAAGGCAACTCAAGTGGGCCCAACAGTACGCCAAACACCTCCACACAGCAGCAAATCGACCAGAACAGATCCCAGGATCAGAAACGCGGATGGTAAAACACGTACGACCAAGCACGTACGCTCAGGGTAGAGGTTACTACAACACCAGACCTAACTACGGCATTGTGAGAACCTCCACCTGATCACACTTGTACTTGGTCTCGCAACGATCACTCTCTACAGCAGCGACCTCACGCGAGTTACAAATGATCCAGACCTCGATACCAAAACTTGGGTATATGCATTTCTCTACCAGGTACCTAGCATTTACTATCTACGTACCATGACAAACAAGTAACTGACAATGACAGATCTACGCGGTAGTTGTCGGCGTCACCAGCGTCATATCCTCCGTCGGCAACCAGATTCTGGGCGAACAAGTCGTCCTCTTCGTCGGCTTTCACAAGAATCTGACCGTTGCTGCCGTGATGGCGCTACATGCCGCGTGCTTGCAAAGGGGGTATCACGCCGACCATTTAGGGAGGCGGAGATTATGTTTCTCCCTAAGCCCAACAAGCCGGATTATACCATAGTCAACTCCCTACATCTAGCCCAATGTTTCACTACTCTCTCCCACACCCACACCATACGCGTGTTAGTGTCTTGAACATGCGAAAGCACCCGTCAAGATGCTGCATTTGCTGCGCCGCGAAATCTACACGGCGCGGTGGTCGTTCCGGGCTATTTATGTCTTCTCGTTCGCCCGCTTTGCGTTCCTGCTCGGCTGGCTTAGTAGATGTGTCGCGCGGATACATGCTTCGCCTAAAGAGACACCAATCAGGGCAATCAAACCGCCAACATATATAGCTAGGAAAAGCCCAATGTATAAGATGCCGGGGTTTGTTTTTTTCTGTTGCTGACCAAGACGGATCATGGAGCGCATTGTCGAGGTGGTCGATCCTGTCACGGAGCTGCAGAAGTTTTGCCGGTGTGTTGAAACCATGAGTGATGACACCCTGCATTTCCACCTACACGAAGGGAAAGACTAGTTGTTATATCTATCATAAATAACAGCAGGATGGAGTTGTCGCTCATGCCCGCATTGGTAGCTGGCACCCATGCTCCTGCGCCATAAAGATTTCCAAGAGGATGTCAAAGCCGAGACCAGCTGAGTGTGTTTGTCGACTTGTTATGTTGAACACCTACCTCTGTCTAAGCTCGAATAACTTGGCCGTCATAATATGCGCAATGTCATTGATATTGTGTGATTCGCCAGTACTACTTGTTGTAGATCTGCATGCCTCATCGTTCTCTTATTCACAGACACCTCAGACACACTTTCACAAGCTTGTTCTAGAATCAATATGCATCAACTCGTAGGTAGGTAGTAATACAAACCCGGCCGATGCGGGTGGACAGGCCCGCAGTCACGTGTGTAGATGGGCATGCGGGGGGAAGGGGATCCGGGAAGATGGGGAAGGAGGAATTTTTGCTTTTTCGGACCGGAGATCCTTTTCTGGATTGTTCGGAAGGGCGGGTTGTTTCGCCTATTTTCCGAAGATGCGTACGTACGCTTTGGCCCTGGATGGGATTACGTATGCTATGGATCCGGAATATGTACAGGGAGTTGTATGAAACTTGGGGTGAGTTGGTTTGTATTGTGAATGCGTCGAGACTTTATGATGAGTTTGTGGTGCTGTGTGCATGCTGGTTTTTCGGTTGGGAGTTATCGGCGGTTATTTCAAGGTAAAGTCCTGCTTTCTCACATAAGGTAGGCAACGTAGAGCCGTGAGCATGATACGGCCCGTAATGCTTCACCGAGCCTGAATTTGTTACGGGAACGGTTCATCATGGAATCTGGGATCGGGTCTGTGTTGAAACGATTCGAGAATGTTTACCTGATCAATGGAATATCTGACAACAAGCTTGTAAAGCGTACCAAGTAATGATCCATGCCCGAGCACGTGAACAACCATGACCACAACCAAGCCATGGCGTCCGAGACTCTCGGACTCATACTCGACCCGAGATCGTAGTGGCGCAACAAACAACCGCACTGACACCTCGAATCAGTTTGATGATACTCAGCCAGAATATCCCAACATCACGGCCTCGGGACTTGAATGGGTATATATACCGCCTTCTCCTTGCCTTCTTCCCTCTCCATCATTCACATCACAGCGTTCCTACCTTGGCTTCATTCTTACCTGTTTCTTGGCCAATACACATCACATCAATCAAAAATACAATACCACCCTACAAAAAAAAGATAATAGAAACCAAAGCGAAAATGCGCCACCGCATACCCCAACCCTCACCCCCCCTCCCCGCAGACAGCGACGCCGACTCCCTCGACGTACCTATGAATGAGTTGTCCGGCGGAGTACCGCATAACGAGCATCCGTTCATATACCTAGGCGTCGAGTCCCTCGCGGCTGGACAGAGCTCGTCGGAGTTCCGGGCGGGCAGGTTGAGGCTTTGTTATCAGTGTTGTAAGAGGTGAGTCTTTTCCTTCCTTCCCTTCCTTACGTTACCTTCTCCATCTCTCTTTTCTTTCTTCTCGTTACAATCGAAAGTGGAAAGGGTAGAACTGGAAAGGATACAAGTGGAAAGATGGAAATGGAAAGATGGAAATGAAGGAGAATGAAAAGTATTAACGTCACGGACAGAATCCCCTACGAAAGCATCGCGAGCACGCGTAATATCGATTGCGGGGCGACGTCGTGCTGTCGGACGAGGAGGGCTGGGTTGCCGTTTATTCCTGTACGTTCATTACCCTTTCTTCCCTTTCCCCTTCCCCGTTCTCCATTTCCCACTATCCATTCCCCTGTTCCATTCCTCGCTTTCTAAGTATTCTTTGTTTTGGGGAAGAAGGAGCTGATAGGGGATATATATAGATGCCCGCCTCCGCCTACGAAGCCTGCGATAAGTTCACGACGATGGTGCTCTGGTGGATGGAGCTGGTTGATCGGCGCGCGGACGAGAGCTCGGCGTATCGGGCACGGATTATGGTGGGGGAGGCCAGGGCGGATGTTCCGGAGGTTTGTGCGGAGTTGGAGGCATAGCGTGAGCGAGCGTGGGAGGGGGGTGGGAGCGTTGAGTTGAATAGCGAGACTGGATTTGTTAGCGAGGAGTGACAGCGAAGTTGAGAAAAGTCAGCGATGTTTGTGGTGAATCAGCGATTGGCAGCGTGGATAGCGATTGTTTGGTGTTGGAACTTCAGCGTGGACAGCGAGATTGTTTAGATGAGTTGGGATTCATAGATATCAGCGACAGAGCGTGGGATTGACTTTTTGATATTGTCAAGACTGCAAGAACCCGGCGGGTACGGTATTATCAGATTCAACTGTCAAGTCAATTCACATGTGAAGGGACTAATCGTTGGTCTGGGATGGACTGAGATTCGGATCTTGGTGTGATGCTAAGGGTTCTCGTTTTCATGTGATTGTCACTACTATCGTCACTTCTACCGATCGATATAAACATCTCTACCTATTCCGTAAATCTCATGCCCGGTGATGTCTACCTACATAATCATGCGTGTCCTCAAACTCCGCCAAGAATCGAGAAGCTCGTCCTACTGCAAACTGAGGTCACTTCACTCACTCACCAGCATGAGATTTTTCATTTCATGCAGCGCAGCAAATCCTTCCAAATTCTGCACGATAGCACGACTATCACCTGATCTGATTGATGGGAAATCTCTCTCTTGTTTTTTTGGGACAGCGTATCCACGTGCTAGAGGGTAGAACTCAGCACGCTATGGCTGCGCTGAATGTTGTTTGAGGAAAAGGTGATGCGCGCGTTCCTTAGGCCCGGCGCATAGACAGGGAATTGCAGTGCAGGCGGCAGGAAGGGGGATACGCTATGACGTCGTGGCTGGAGGGATGGGAGGTCAATTGAATCGGTATGTACGAAGTACGGAATGGGTATTGGGATGTTAGGCAGCGAGAGTCGCCGTGTGGAGGATCTCCGGGGAAGTCGATGTTGCGACTCGTTTGGGGGGATTGAGACTCGGAGGTGTCGATTCAGATGTTCGGTGAGATTGTGGCAGTGAAGACGGCATCGAATGATGGTATAAGTAATCCGGCTTGGGCTTGAGTAATGTCTACACGAGAGTCTTGACGCGGACTCGGGGAAGCATGTCATTGACATCGTCCATCAGGAGTGAATCACCTCCGATCTCAATTGACGTCCAATTATCACAGCAAACACAAACATTCACTCACTCATTCGATTCACAAGATGAGACGACAGTCCCATTGCCAACATCCCCGGCCGACGACCTGAAAAGCCGCTACGCCTCTAGCCCATCTCGCCTGTGCAAGATTAGAAACTGTAGTCTTTCTGTCTACAGAATAGTAAACGACACTACGGATTTACCTACGCGCCTGGTCTCGCAACGGCTTCATGGGCTAGGGTTCTGGATCTTCGAGTCCGTTTTTACGTAGGAACTGCCATCGGAATCTGCCTAACGCTTAGTTACCTTGTACTTATGAGTAGTGGACGAGTGAGCATTCCGTCCTTCGTCGTTTAGGTGTTGGGCTAAGGGTGAACCGTCGATGAGGGGAAGGGAACGGGAGGGGGTTTCCGTGCTTTGTGAGGCTAGGGGTTTGCTTTCAATCGTGCCATTGAACGAGACACTCGCAAGCGAAGAGTTCTAGAATGACATCTAGGTGAAGACTAGACGTTCAATTACGAGACCACCACATTAATAATACCCAATTCGCCGCCGTGACCGAGGTTCGTACGAATTCTCTTTCTTCTTTCGTGAGGCGAAAAAGGACGGAACAGGGAGGTCATGGATTCCGTAGTGGCGGCAGGATTACCGTATGCGGATCCCACGGCAACTATTTACTTGCTTGTACGAAGAAGTACCCATTCCGTACCCAAAAAGAGCCTTTATCTTCAACGCGCCGGAGGGAGGGGGAGGGGCTGTGTACACGTGTATTCCGGAGGCCCTAGGGAGTCTCTAGTGCAGTCGTCGCGTAGTGCGCGATAGTGGTACTGCCAGACATTCCGTGCAGGTAGGTAGGTAATTCCGATCTGTAAGTCAAATGCTATACGCCTAGATAATCATCGTGAGTCTCGCTACGATGGCTCTGATTCGTCCGGGTATTCTGGCAGCGAAGTCATTTTTCTCCAGATACGGAAAGACAGTAGGTAAAGCTGCCCAACGAAGCAGCAGCAGCAGCCCATCCTGGGGTGGCCCTGATTCCTGACTTTTTTTGCTAGCAGATTTGCCTAGAAGCTCAATTCGCCGGCACATCCCCGAGTCAGTAGGTATTTCAAATACCGAGATACCGAATGGGTAAAGAAGCAAAAAAAATGAAGACTCCGTCTTACGAGCTGCCTGACCTAGACCTAGGTGTGTGAAGTTAGAAGCTTGGGATACAGCAACGAGGATATCCTCGGGCATTTAATCACAAATCATCATCGTAACGAAAGTCATGTCCCTGTCACTGTCACAATACAATCACAGCAGGTTGCAAAGTTGCAACGGTAACAAAGTGGTTCCTGCGTGTCAGATGTCAGGTCAAGCCAGGGCAGGGCAAGAAGACAGGGCAAGCCCCGGGGTTATCATCTGGAGAGAGTTGCAAAGAGGGAAAAAAAGTTGGGACTCCAAATGTACGGTAGTGGAGGCGGCGCAACGTGGTGCCAGGTGATGGTCATCAGAAAAAATCACACATTCATAGGTACCCCGGACCGGACAGCTCGGAGGTAGGGAGGGGGGGAGGAGCCCACCGAGTTGTTCGAAAAGTGGAGAGAGAAGAGCATTCTTTTTTTCTTCACTGGGACATGCCCGTCGATGATTTGCGTGGGTGCAGGCAGGTGAGCAAGAATGTGAGCACGGAGGGTACGCTAAACCGAGAATGTTCACATTAAAGATGCATCCAGCTCGATGGGTTTGTGCCTGTCTGCCATCTGTACGTACGTATTATGGGCGCATCTGGGGAAGTTGTTCGCGTGCAGGGGAAATCGTTGATGGAGCAAGTGATGGAGAGACGACAGCAACCAACAGACGGATTCTCTCACCACCACTACAGACTTACATCCCGACCTGTATGTAAATGTACGAGTAGCGCAGCGATAGCGCAGTGCACGAAGTAGCGTGTGGTGGTGGTGATTCGATAGGGAGGGAGGCCATTGGTACGGTAGTTGTTGGAACTTGGCTGACGGTCTGGTTGGCGGTTTGCGGCAAGCTTCTCCTCTGGTCTCTGGCTCGTCTCTTCGCGGTGCATATGCGGCATGTAGAAAATGCCCATTCCGTACTAGCGAGCAGCAGGTCGCAACCAAGTCGAGCCCGTTGTCCCTCCTACGATTAGCTATGCCTAGTGGAGTGAACAACAAACCAGTCCTTATTACTGTCTTTATAAGTGAGTGCATCTTATCAACAAGCTGTGAGTTCTATGTACGATTATGAGCGTATCTTTTGACTGTATCCGTGAGACCTTCTACGAGTTGACTCCGTACTCAATTGATCGTCAACGTCAACAAATTATGAAAAGACGGAGTGCTTGCTGTTCACCTCTCTCAACTCGCTCTTCCATTGTATTCCGTACCTAACTTCTCACGGTAAGACCCTAATTTAACCACCTGGTACTAACAAGGTACGCGATAGGGAAAACGTCAACAACCTCGGCGAGTACCCAACGACGTATGCCTAGCAACGGTATCTTCATGCCGTGTTCTGGTACTTTGCACCTCGCAAGACTAACAAAAGGATACAATGCCTAATTAGGCACGCACTATACCGACAGGTACGAGGTATAGAATCCGAAACCGAGGAAGTTGGCGACAGGAGCAACTCCGTAAACCGGTAGTTGGGTACGGACTGCAATCGGTCAGAACATGTACACATCTCCGGCTGATACCTCCATGTACTCTGCAAGTACCGCCAGACTGTCTCCTAGCACTCGTTTGCAACGATACATGAGGTACCATCTCGCCGTCTTTGATTCAAAGGTTTACTTACACAACGCCATTGAGGATATGAACAACTCTTTCAACGATTCAATAACTACTAACTTATGATTGTAGCTGACTTACAGATTAAGTCAATATCAACCATATCAACGATTATACCCCCTACTCAGGGATTAGAAGGACACCTGTCTTGCAGACTTCTTCGTCGAGGTTCGAGAAGTACCTATCACGGAATAATCAGGAGGCAACCTCGCGCGAGCTAGGTATATTCCGCACCCACGGTAAAGTACCTCCTACACCTACCTAAGAAAAGAAAGTGGCGTCGAGAAAAAAAAAGAAAAAAAAAAACCAGACACACCTAATCCTTGTCTTTTGCCCCGCCATTCTCCTCTCTCCGCTTGGACTTTTTTTTTCTGCTCTTTCTCCTCGCTTCTTGACTTCTTCTCGTTTTCACAAATTCGAGGGATTTTTAGACTTAGGGGGAAGTGACGGCGGAAAAAGTTCTTTCCGAGTCATTTTGGCATCCCCGTCGACTCGTTGTTTACGAAGATTCACTAGGAACTCGGTATAAAGAGGCGCGACGGTTGCCCGGTCGCATCGTCGCCGGCATCGTCGACGCACTTACACGACTCCTACTGATAACCCGACTCTCTCTCTTGTGGAGGCGGGAACCGACTTATCGATACGAGATAAGACGGCGAGAGGCACAGTACGGAATACCTCCGGGTACACCACGAATTGCCGCCTAGTCAGTGTCACCGCGGGCCCCTTGTAGGTACATGAAACTACGCTAGGTACACTATGCTCTTTTGGTATTTCCTCATTGGGACGATGAAGCGCAGAACGAGCCAATGATGGCGCCTCAATTCGGCCGACACAGCGACTCTCGACCCTGCACATCCCGACAGCCTGCATGTACCTCGTACATTATACATTGCACATTCTCCTTATACAATTATACATCCCTTGGAGCAGTCACGGTCCGTCGTAGCGCTGGCATGTTCTCCGATGTCAACCCGTAGGCCCTGCTTGTTTATTTATACGCCGTGATAGCCTCTGGACATTGCTCTTCCGGGCCATGACGGTCTGTCCTGCTTTGAGCTCCCTGCTTACCGCCTTTTCCCGTCTTCCTAGCCTGCTGTACGGTACCTAACTCCAAATTTATGACACGCTGAACAGGCTAGGTGTAAACCCAAGTCACATGCGCGAGTCGAGGCAGAGACACGTTTACTCGGTATTCCATTCGTTCCCTAGCGTCGCGAGAAGTGGGCAGTCTCAACGATCTTGATCGATCCGATTCCTATGATGATTAATTAGTGCGCGCTAGTGCCCAGGGCGTGCTAGCGCGACGTAAAGTCGACAGAGGCACTTCAAGTTCCAGTTCAAACTTGGAACCAGTGGCCAGTGCCGGGCTAAAAGAAGACTCCAACTCGGCTAGACCGCTTTGGGCAACTTATTTGTTTACCTAACAACGGACGATTTAACCGTTTCCACAGTAGTAGGGGGGCAGGCGAGACAACAAGTCAAGACAGTCAAAGAACCCTCACGACGGAAGATACCTTGCCTCTCTTTGCAGCGATGAAGTAATGTGCACTGCCGAGACTCCTTGCACGCCTCCCTCTTCGGCCCTGACCCTATGCCACCTAACTTACCTAGTGTGGTAGTACTATGTACAATTGGGAAATGAGCAGCACAACGGGTGCGAAATGCTGCGAAATGCTGCGGAAACACAAGGAGCACTAAGCACAGGCTACGCTACTGTAGGCTACGCACATGAACTAGCCTCGCCGCTGATTGGTCGCTAAGTCCTAAGTGGGCAACCAAACGGCCAAGGGCTTATCCCTGCAGGATAAGCCGGGATGGGCAGACGCTAGCGAGGCCGGGTACTTCTCCCACGAGAGCCCTCGCCGCGTCTGCCCATACAAATCTGGTGCAGACCGGCTCGGCTCCACTGATACACGAATGTCACTGCGCTAACGACACGCGGACTAGCGCCCCCCACTGTCGACCGATTATTTTTTTTGCCTGGTTCGTTGCCTAAAAGGCTAGGTAAACCCTGGATTTTCTGATGCAAGCTTCCCAGCGACCATCCAAATGGGACCCCCCCCATCATCCACCGTCCACCGTCGACCACCACCAGCCAGAATATCGTACCGACAAGTACACTTACCCACCTCAGTAGCGCTGCTTGCTTGCATGCTATGCGCACAGTGCCGTTGACCGGTGGTACATGCTCTTGCCACCGTGCACTCGCCAATTGCCCGCCCACCTTCCATTCCCATATTCCCATCGCCATCCCAACGCCTGCTTTCTTCTCCCGTCCTCCAGCTACCTACCTGCCGTCCACACCTCCGTATTCCGTCCAGCCTGCACTATTCACGGTAAAGAGTCACACGACTCGTTTGTCTTCGTTGCCTCGACGTCGCTCCCGTTCGCCGCTTGGACCACCAGATTGATCTCTGACCTCTTCTTTACACACTCCCTCCCAGACTCCAGACCTCAGACCTGTTACCTCTTCCCATACTCCATCTCCTCCGTCTGTTTACATTCGGGCTACCTATCTATCTACCTACCTACCTACCTAGTCAGAGCACCCCTCTAATGATAATCGATACTTGCCATTGCACCCAATAACATACTCGAATCTGGACTTCGTAGTATCGTCTTCATCTGCCAAAAAGCTGTATCGATCTTCATCTCCACACGCCTGTTATAAACATACTTGTATAGCTGCTGCTGCTCTGCTACTGCTCCTGTCTCTGGTCCTGGTCTCTTGTTCCCACATCCCCAGCTTCGCTACCGGCACTACCAATTCGTACCTGTCTGTTTGAATCTAGTCACGCGGGCTAGAGCCACGACGCCCCCGTCTTCCGTGATTCATGCGACAATCGAGTCTCACTTCTCCCAAGATATACATAGCGTAGTCTTGCCCGCCCCCTTCATGTTGATCACTTCCGTCACTCCATCCATAATGCCTTATAATACCCGCCGCAAGTCGTTGTCCCTTCCATCCCTTGGAATACACGTCCCGGTCCATCGTTCGTCAAACAACCACTCGAACAACAACAGCAACAGTTCACACAACAACATGACCTCAAGAACAAGACCGTCGTTCGGGACCTCGCCTCGACCCAGCAAGAAGCTCAAGCGGTCGCAAGCCGACTCCCCATCCACATCTTCCTCATCCTCATCACCCTCCACACATTCGGCCAAGAGCGACTCGATACCCACACCGTCACCGGGCGTTCATACGTCAATAGAGTCCGATGATCTCGATTTCGCCAATGCGCCTGAAGTCGAACCCATCGATCTCACGGGAATCAATGACGAGATTATCGAGGCCGTCATTCTTCGATTACAAGAGTCACGGAATCGTCCTCACCTTGTAAAAGAGCTGGCCACCATACTCATGGCTAAACTAGTCATTGTCCAACAGTGAGTCGCCCCTGACAACGCTTTGTTTGTTTTTTTGTTTGTTTTTGTATCATCTCGCTAATTGACTTATAGGTCCGCAAACCCATGCGCCATCATTTCATCACGACTCGCTACTTTCATGAAGCGACCTGGCTGGACCTCGCAGGCCCCCTGTCCTCTCGCGAAGGAGCTCGAGTCCGTCCACCCCAGGCGCACATATTTCTACCTCACCACCTGCCCTCACCTCCCGCTGCCCGATCCCTTCGCGGTACAACGGAGTGCCATTGTCACACCATCCCTGTCTAGCTCAGGCTCGACGACGGAGGATACCGACAATGACCGGAGAAGAGAGCTGAGCCTTTCTCCTGAGGTGGATCTCTCATCGCCCGAGTTCGAAGACATGGACGACGACTATCCGGTACCTGGAACCTCGCTGGGTTCCCTCTCTGGACGTCGCCGACCGGTCCACGTCTTGTCGCGCATCCACAAGGCAGAGGAGCCCCCGTTGGAGAAGGATGAGAAGGAGTTCACACAGACTGCCGATGGCCTGCAGAAACTCAAAGCCCGCGGCCAACTACTATCTGCCACCCCTGTCGACCAACTCGGTATCGACGACGGTATGCAGAACGAGCAGCTCTTTGGTGAACCCTACCGGACATTCATCCCCACCTTCCTTCCCCACATGGCTTTCATGACGAGCCCGGCTATGCGCCCAACCTTGGCGATCCCGGCACCTATTAAGCGAGATGGCGAGGCGGACGGCTGGTCCAAACTCGATGCCATGTTGGACTGGGACAAGAGTCCCGAGACAATTGAACTAGATGAGCTCGACTGCTTACTAGACGACTTCTAAGATGACCATGAAAAAGCGGCTGGTCGCATCATCATCATTTTCTCTACATATTTATGAGGTGTAGATAAAACTGGTCAGTCGCATTTGCATGTTAGGAGTTCTGTACAATGATGGGGATCACGTTTTCTGTTTTTCATTTTTATCTGTTCGGAGAGGAGTATTAAAGGGGTGAAGGGGAAGGGGGTTCAAACATACCGCTTATGGTTGCGGTTGGTCTTTATTACGTTTTACTGGGACGGGAGCGTTTGATTTTTATCGTTATGAAGCATCCGGTTTTTGCAGTCAATCTCCGGCCGGTCTGGGCGGGGAGACGACTCATGTGTATGACTATTATCTGGGAAGAGAAAAAACCGCTTGTAGGAAGGCACCTCTGCGGGGACGACGCGGTTATGTGCTGGATGAGTGTTTTTTTCCCGGCGACAACACACAACACAAGACACCAAAAAGAAAAAGAAAAATGACATGGGAATTCATCTGATGGGGTTTGAAATGAAAGGAAAGGACAGAAAGAAAGAAAGAAAGAAATCTACAAAGGAAAGAGGAAAACACCAAAAAAGAGACGATATTACTACCTACTTACTAGACTTTACATCTCTTTGCTCCCATCATCATCTCTACTCTCTATCGGGTCTGTGTAGGTAGAGTTAGAACGTCGGAGTTTTTGTTGTTGCTGTTCCCCTTTGCTTATTTTATTCTTTCGCTGCGAGACTGGCTGGGTATGAGACACACACACACACTACACTACTACACACAAGGCAAAAAAAGATGGAAAAAAGAAAGACAAATCAAAAAAGAGGGCCGGAAAGGAGAAAAGCGGCCTGGAGGAAAAGTTTCTTGATAGGGGGATTATTTACGGGAAGAAAGAAAGAAAGAAACAAACAAACAAACAAACAAATTATTATACTTAAACGAAGAAGAAATCTCCGATCACAAGCATCATCAATTGCCTCTTTGATTATGGGGTTTTCATCTTTTTTTCTTTTGCGGCGGTATGGGGGGTAAGCAGGTACCCTACTTGGCCGCATGTTGAGGTTGTAATGGGCGGTAGGTAGGTAGGTATGCTGATCGTACAACTCACTCCCACTCGTGTGAGAGTGAGATAAATGGTATTTTACAACGTAGGTAACGGTATATGAGGATGGTGCTATGCACACACCTCCCCTTTCGTAGATCCAATGAATCTCGTCCAGGACGGAGAATATTCCCGCGACGCCAAGGTCGCAGCAGGTAGGCCGTGTCTCTCATCCCTCCTTCTTGGCATCCTTCACAGAAAGCAAACTCGGAATCGGAATAAGCGACGCCCATCCGGCGACTTTATCCTTCTCCGGCTTATCATCATCCCGCGCAGCGGCATCCTTTACCCGTAATTCCACAACAACATGCGTACCAGCCGTAGTCCAACCCGGCCGTTCCAACCGCACGATCTCAAGCCCGGGCACCCGGTGCGCGGCCGCCGCAACGATAACTTCGATATCCCGATTCCACCAGCACCCGAAGCGCTCGTGGTGGCCCCTGGCCCCACGATCCAGGAGTCCATTCACGATATCCCAGACGCTGCGCCCGTGTTCGAGGAGGAGTATACGCCCCGTATTCGGCGTGACGGAAGACGCCATGAGGGAAAGGAGTGCAACGGGGTCTTTGACGCTGCACAGCCCGAAGGTTTGCAGGATGGTGTCGTATTTCTTCTGTGTTGAGGGGGGCGTGGGGAGGCCAGTCGAGACGTCAGACTGTAAAAAGCGAATACGGTCGTCTAGGAAGGAGACCACGTGACCCTCCGTCTCCTTATCTTTGGTGTTCTTTTGCGAAGTCGCGAGGATCGCGAAAGATGGCTTCTTGGGGACTTGTCCGTCCATATGCGGAACGACCTGTCGCAAGCGCTTGAGCGCGATATCGAGCATGCCGGGGGAAATATCCACACCGGTAAAGCTCAGAATCGCATTCTCCTCTTCCCCCTTCTTCTTCCCCTTCTCCGCAGGGACGAGGGAATCCGTAACAACCCCCCACCCATAAAACTCCAAATTCCGCCCCGTCCCAATGGCGACCTCAAGCACATGACCCCTCGCCTCAAGCCCCAACTCGCGCCGCAACCGCGTGATGCCGAAGCGCCACTCCGATTTATCCAGGTGCAGGTCGAATTCGTACGGCGACTGAATCGAGGGCCGGCCCGTGGGTATCTCGGGCTCGAGGCCCACGGGGTAAATTGTCGCCGGCTCCTGGCGCCAGTACATCGTCAGACTGGCGGTGAAGTAGCCCAGACATAAGATCGCGCTGCCGAAGCCCAGGATCGCGATCCAGCGCTCGCGGACGAGGTCTGCGATGGGTGCTTTTTCATTTCCTTTTTTCTTTTGCTGTTGGGATTCTTGTTGCTGTAGTAAGATATCTTCAGGAAGAGGTTTTGATACGGGCTTGATTTTCGGCGGTTGATACGGTAATGGCTTTGCCGGACCTTTCTTGATGGGTTTACTCTTTGATGAGGCAAACCGGATCGCGTGAGATGTCCGGAGGGTGTGCAGGAGGAGGGTTCCCCGGTTGAGGGACCGCGCCGCTATGCACGGCACCCGGGCTTGCATCGTGGCCTGTTAACAGTTCGGCTCGGGCCTGGCCGGGTTTGCCGAATTGTGATACACGGCTCTGCAGTGGTAAGTGGTTATTTACGATATACCGATCTGTTTCAGATTATCCACATGTGTTGTTCACTTATTCATTGGAAACTCATCGTGGTTGGTCCATCATACGAGTGTATGTGGATATCAATGAGCGCCGTTGAGTATGACGCAAGGTGAGAGCCGTTGGAGATGAATTTTTGGGGTTTCCTTGAGGTACATACCGTGCGTATAGTCTCATATACTGTTATATTACACGGTCTTGAATGTCTTACCGGTAGTTGTACGGCATTGAGTCCGTCGTGATGTTCACTCAATGTAAAGCAAACGACTTCTACTCACATCCATCATGATGAGAACCCCTAATTTTTGACTATTCTTTTCACCACTTTGAAAAAATGAATCGTCATGAAAGTGCAGACGTCCATTCATATGCATCAAACCCATATCTAAGTAAACGGTATAGTGGCAGTTGGGGGCAATATGTCGATGCGTCTCATCGAATTTGGAAGTCGTCACCTAATCCGTAGTCACTTTCTCGCAACCTCACCTTCTCGTAACATAACATTCTCATGCGGTTCCTTTATCTCTGAAGACCGACGCATCCCAATTCCTCGCAGTGCTACGTGTTTGTACCACCTATGAGGCTGAAAACATGGCGGCCCAACAAGATCTTCAAGATCTCATCCGGCTCATGACGGTTGGGATGAAGGTTCCCATCAAGGATGCACTGGCACGCGTCAAGAGCCTGCAGGCCAAGAACCTTCGGAACATCCAGCAAATAGCGGAATGCCCGCTCTCGGATGTTCAAGACGCTCTATCCGACGTAAAAGCTGCCAGATCACTCCAGAACGCATGCAAGGCCCGCATGAAGAACCCAGCCGCACCCTCAGCGACCAAGAGAGCGGGCGATGACTTCGCTGCGGATGCCAAACGCTCCAAATTCTCCCATGCTACCGGATCTCTTGGCGGGCCTGATGCTGTCGATCCTAGGGAATATGAAACTTCGCTTGAACTTCCCGTTGAGATTGATGAACGGCTCATTGCTGATACTGTGCTTTTGACGAACAGAGCGCCCCTCGTCCTGGCTTTTGCCGTGGAGTTATTGCGCTTTACTATGCCAGAGCAACCGCCGTCTAGTCGATTGAGTCTGGCTCAAGCTGTTGTCAGTGCCAATTCGAGAAGCAAAGCTGTCTCACTAGGCCTCGAGAAAGGTCTTAGTGCTGATGATGAAGGTTGGGGTCATGGTCAGCCACGAGTCAGGGTCATGGGCCGTGAAGTTGCGGTTCTGAAGAGGAGCGGGTATGAGTGGAGGGGTGAAGAGGAGGTTGCAGAAGCTAGCAATCCTCCTGCAGATGCAAAGGAAGCACCAAGTGCAGCTCAAATCACCAGCAGTGGCCAAGAGTCTGAAATTCGTAACAATACGACCAGTCATGCTACCAGATCGTGGTCAACGAGTCAACCCGTCACCTTCAAGAAGTCGACGTTTGTAGTTCGAGCTACTAAATTTACTAAACCATCTGAGCGCCAATCAATATTGCAGTCGCTTTTCGCAGACATCCCATCTCTGCAGACGGCGACGCACAACGCGTGGGCCTACCGTGCCAAGGTGCCCACCAATCTTTTCAATGCTACAACGGTTAAGGAGGAATCTTTCGATGATGGCGAAAATGGGTGTGGATCTTTCCTGCTGAGGAAAATGCGAGAATTGGATACTATGGATACGCTGGTTGTTATGACCCGTTGGTATGGTGGGATCATGCTTGGTCTCGATCGCTGGCGCATTATGCATGGTTGCCTCAGGGAGTAAGTTACCTACCTTCCCATATCTCTCATTGACGACGATGTTTAACCTGAAACTGTGTAGTGCGCTGTCTGACCGTTTTCGCGTAAAGGGGGAGCATGCTACCCTGTCAGGCGAGGCAGTATGGGGCTTAGATCTCGAGGCCATGAAGAATGCTGGCGGGGCTGGCTCTGCGTCTACTAGATCATATGAAGCTGGCGTCATTGGCATGCCCATACATCGACCAGAGACAGCAAAAGCATACCTGTTCAATAGCTTTGCTACTCGAATCGAATCAACACAGGATAAGAAAACGAGTGAAAGTGTTGACCTAGCAGGCGAGCAGGGCGAGCGGTCTTCTTCGCTACAATCCACCCCAACGAAGAAGAAGAAGACGACGAAGATGATGGAGCTTGAGACCAAGGAGAATGTTTCCAGGCTTCTGGGCGCCATCAGACTGCTGTATGAGAGCTGGGCAGAGCATCTGGACGGTAGCGACCTTGATAAACGTGCCTGGAATTGGTACGTGGCCGTTCGTCCTGAAGTGGAGAGTGGTCCTTCCGGTTGGGGCGCCAAAGGGCAGCTTAAGCTCGCCGACATCCTTGCTCTAAGACGGAAGGAGGCGTGATCCGATGATTACGATTCGGTAGGTACAGAGGAAGACTCGCAGAATGAGGAAAGAGTGCTACGAAAATCTAGGTTTGCCGTTGGGTATCTCCTGCTCGAACATACAGTCTCACTTGCCGCCGTTTCGCCATGCGCCTTCCGCTCAACAACTTCAGTTATGCCGGCAGTCACTACTGAGCTTACTCGGGAAACAGCCATCTCAACCACCTTCATCAATGAGCTTGCTCGAAACCATTCTTCGCAACCAAGTTCTAGTCGACCAGGGTTTACTCGAATTCACCGGAACGGCTTCATCGTTGGTTAAAGACGACTCAACGGTATTTAATGAGTCTGGTATGCTTGACATGCTTGGTCTTTTGAATGGCTGTTCGCCCAGGAGCTTTTTGATCTCTTTTGCTGCGAGTCCCGCATTACTTGCAGCTTCGAATGCTGTTCGACCGCTTCCATCCCGCCGTCTTGCATCAGCACCATGCTTCAGCAACAGTTGGACAAGATATATCGTTGCGCTTGACTGGGCGACTGCATCGATTGCGCTCACCAACGGAACGTACTGCCCGAGTCCGTCTCCATTGGGGCTGGGGTTGGGGTTGGCGCCTCGCGACAATAAAAACGCGGCCACTGCAGCATTCATCAGCGATCAGACTACTACTTCAGACCATATTTCGATCGGATCAGGGCTCATGATTCATCGGTCTCTTACATGCAAGGAAATTTTGAGAAAAAAAAAGTAATCGATTGAGCTACTCACTTATTTCATTGCCTTGCTCGCACGCCATATACAGTGCGGTCTTGCCAAAGCAGTCAACGCGATTGAGCTGATGCGGGCACCGATTCAAAATCAATTTAGCGACCTGAATACCGCCAGATTTACTCTGGCATTTATGTAAAGCCGTTCGCTGGCTTTGGTCTATGGCGTTAGGATTGGCGCCTCTCTCCAACAGGGCCTCGACGAGCCGCTTATTGCGTGTGATTGCCGCAAGGAGGAGAGGGGTTGCACCCGTACTATCAGGCTGTTCAATATTTCTGATATGTTGAAGCATGATTTGCAGAACTTCGACATTCTGGAGCTGGATCGCCAGATGAATCGGAGCTTTACCACTCGAGTCACAGGTGTCAAATTTGAAAGACGGGGTATTGATGTCGAACCCTTGTTCTTGGGACCATTTCAACGGGCCGCTCAGTTCGCTGCCAACACTCATACTCCTTGGAGGTGGCCGAGGCAGTGAACTATCGTCGCCGCAGGATTCCCCTGGGAAATGTTCCTCGAACCAGAGCTGAACCCCACGCGCATCATTAATTCGCTGAAACTTATGATATGTCTCTATGAGCGTTTTAGCCGATTCTATGACGAGGTGTGTCTGATGAGGTTCAGCATTTGCACGGCCAACAAATGCACCTTCTAGGTTCCTCAGGGCATTGCACGAATCCCCTTGTCTCGCGCTGCGTGCACGACGTCAGTGATACATGTCCGAATGCATGTCTATAGGGGCATCAGGGGACATAAAACCTCCGAAGTAAAGTAAAGGGTCAACAAGAAGGCTGCTTTCAGAAAACATCGGATGAGCTATTCAGAGTACTCACTTGACTTTTCCAAGTTTGTGTTGTATTCTCCATATTCTGTCGGGATCATTCGTGTCCAAACGCTCGTTTGCCTGACGAAGCAACTTGGTCAAGATTTCTTCCGCCTCATGGTTTGTCTGTGCAATGTCGCAATCGAGGAGAATATCCGCAAGCACCTCTTCCATATCTCTTGGGCTTATGATACAACCGACGGCATCATCCTGTAAGTTCTGCTCGGCGGTTCCATTGTGTAAGCGTCTACACGTCTTGATGCCATCTCGTTGCCATACCGCAGCCTGGAAGTATATTTGATTTCCTCTCAAAATTTCCACTGTCTTCTGATTCTCAACAAGCGAGTACCTCAGTGTAGAAAGCAACGGTTCAACGATTATCTCGTCGTCGAATTCATGTGTATCGGTTTCGGATGTGCGTATGTGGATAGTTGAACTGTTCATGAGCAGGGATGACGAGACGGTCGATAGGTGGTTGTTTTTGACATCTTCGAATGTAGAAAACGACACAACTGCGTCGATGCAGCTATTAAGAGTCAGTATGGACCTACCCTTCGGCTACTGTGTATCTGTGGAGGGCCGTGGTGTCTGCAAAAGCAGCCGGCAGCAGAAAACTCCTGTGACGCACCATGCCTGGCTCGAAGGGTAACCGAAGAAAAAGATCTTGAAAGCCATACTCAACCGTTTCACACCAACCTAGTATTTGGGTCTTATCCAAACCGCTCATCATTTCATCCTCCGGTGGAGGGGTGCATGGCCGCCGTCCCCCTATCGCCGGGAGTTCTCTTTGAGGACTTTCGACTCGTCCCGTAATGCGACCTGACAAACATCCTTCCGCGCGAATAGCCCGACGAAGCTCTCGCATTTCGCTTATGATAATGTCCTGCGATTTTCGGTTGGCCCATGCCTCGCAGATCGAAAGTACCTGCAGGCTCAACTGAAGCAGCCTTGTAGACGAAGTGACATGGTGGATGATCTCCTTCAGGCGGTCTTCTTTCAGGAATGAAGTTACGGTCAGCTTAAATCTGCCAAGTGAAGTCAAGTCATCCTTGATTGGCGGAAGTGCCTGTTTCAAGTCTTCGAGCGAGCGATGGCACGCTTTGAGTATGGCGCATATCTGGTCGAGATGCCCGGTTTCGCGTGATAACGACTGTGCCGGCTTGCTCTGGAGCATGTTCTGGAGACCATCTACCACGCTCTTGAAAAGGCAAACTTCGTCGTATAGCTCGCGAATCGAACCCTCTACTGTCCCCATGCGCTCCATAAACCGGCTTAAGTATTTCACAAGGCTGCCTGCGAAGGCAGCGATCTGGACTGCTGAGGCAACGGCCGACAACGGGTCTACCATGACTGCAGGCTGGAGCTAAGTATGACTCGGGATTTTGCGTGTTGGTCTTTGTATAAGCACTTTTTCTTTTGGGTGAGCTGACGATGTTTTCGACAAGGCGCGCAGGCAACCCTTTACACATCCTACGGTTCAGCCCAAGCTGCTTAAGCTGTATATACAGCTGCCAGGGCTGAGCGCGAATGGGGCGTGTAGGCAGCAAGCACAACAAAGTACCAGCCTATGTAGCAGTCAGTTGGCTGCAGACGATCAGGCAGAGTCATTTATCGCCGATGGAAATGGTGGGCGTGGAGCATCTTGGCACCCCGCACACACGTAGACGGGTAGTGGCATATCATCCATTGCTTACTCGAACGAGGACCCCCAGCCATGCTCCATATGTTCTTTCTATCCTTCCCAGAGGCAGGCTGCCGTATGGATCGGGGTGATTCGCCAGTTCTGGAGCCTCCAACAGCGTTGCACCAAATTCCACACGCAATCACTTCAGGTGGCAAACTGGATGTTCTTTGCATCTTCCCAGACAGGGCATGCGAGGGTCTGAAGAACTGCCTCTGCATCGTCATGGCTAAGTCCTATCCCGTAAATAGGACGAGCTGACGACTGTATTTCTTCGTCCTGAGGATCTTGACATGCGTGCCATCACGATCGCGAGTGCCGAAGGCGACCATGACTTTGTCCACTGCATTACTTTGGCCGCCTTCTGAGAGAATACTACCCCAAGGCAGCGCAAATCCGATAAAATTAGCCCGTCATGTAGCACAGCACTGCCAGCGCCATCGATATATAACACCGGGCCATGATGCCTTCCTCTTCCGTGCAGCCCTCAAATCCCGATTCGATTCCTTATAAACCTCGTTGAGAACGCGCCACGTTATCCAATACCGTCTACTCCCCGGTTTCAAGTTTAGTGAAGTCAGCCAATCAATCAGTATGGCATATCGACAGGAATCTTTCTTTGCGCCTAACATGGAGATTCGGGGGTCAACAGCACCTAACCCAACACCTCCTGACACTCCGGAGTTGGGTGTCAGTAGTTGTCATGTATCAGAAACCCACTCTGCATATGATCTCCAAGGGGGGCGAAGACGTACACACTACCAGGCCGTTCTTGAAAACCCATTAGGTCCGAATCTCCCCCAGACTGTTCATGTCGGGTGTCGTCATCCCTACTAACGCTTCCCAGCACGCACCACTGACGAAGACCTCGAAGAGGATGTTCGCAACTTTCATCGCAGACTCCTTCCCACTGTGGGAGTTGACCGGCTACTGAGAGCCGTCAAAGTGGCCAAGGATGCCAGCACCTACGATAGGGTTGCACGATCCAACGATCCCAATGATGGCCGGAATCTACCGGTACAGTTGACAGCAGAGGAGAAGACGGCGCTGAGGAAGGAGAAGGACTCGTTGCCCTCTGAACCCACTATGCTCATAGTCGTTCTCACTGTCTCTCTCGCTGCTTTCCTTCAGGGATTCGTCCAATCTTCTATCAACGGAGCATCTCTCTACCCTTCGCAGTTTGGCCTTCATCCCGTGGAGTCTGCTGGGAGTGACCATCCCACGGGTGATGATTGGAAACTCGGTGCTGTCAACGGCGCTCCGTTTCTGTTCGCTGCGCTTGTGGGTTGTTGGCTCGCTTTACCTATCAACGAACATGCTGGTCGACGAGGCGCGATGGCGATTGCTGCGTGTCTTATATTGGCCACTTCGCTTGGGGCCCCTTTTTGTCACAACTGGCAGACGCTGTTCGGAGTTCGTGTCTTCAACGGGATAGGTCAGTTCATGCCAAGACTACTCTCTTTGAACTCGGTCATATGGAGTACGAAATGAATGAAAACTACGATTCGCTAACGCTTAATTCATAGGTATGGGGCTCAAGGCAGTCAGCACGCCCATCCTGGCCTCCGAAACGGCCGTCGGGTATTGGCGAGGCACGTCGATTCTCGCTTGGCAACTCTGGTGAGACCTAAATATCCTAAGCGAAATAAATGGAAAGGGGTACTAACAACAGCAGGGTCGCGTTCGGTATCGCGATGGGATTCGCATTCAACCTCTTTTTCTACGCAGCGCAATCCGAGAACCCTTCGACTGTTGTGGGGTTGATTTTAGGAGCCCCCTTTGTGCCGTCGCTTTTCTTACTCGCCAGTCTCTATTTCTGCCCCGAAAGTCCGCGCTATTATATGCGACAATGGAGCGTTCATTTCAACCCGGAGAAGGCGTATAAGATCCTGCTCAAGCTACGAGGTTCAGAGGTGAGTAGTCGAGTCATCACGAACAGTTACATGCAGACTAACTGGAAAACAGCTCCAAGCACTTCGGGATATCTACCTGATATACAAGTCCGTCCAGAAAGAAGAGTCCGCACAATCTGGGGTCAATGGCGTCCAAAGCCCCAAGCCTCAGGGGCTTTTCACTGAGATTGGTGCTTATGCGACTCAGTACAAGGAATTGTTTACTCGGCGTCGCTTGCGCAATGCGCTCGTGAGCAGCTCTATTGTTGCACTTGCGCAGCAACTTTGCGGAAGTAAGTCATCACTACCAGACTTACCTCTATATTTGAATGATGAGCTAACAAGGCGAAAGTCAACGTATTCGCTTTCTACTCAGGTAAGAATAAGTCAGACATCTAAGCTTCGCATCGTATCAACCCTGGGCCTCTTGGGAAAATGATGTGCTCTATCAACTTTATCATCTATTGCATCCCATGCAATCTCGATTTGACATCTCAGCGCTCTTCGGCATTTGCTTACACGATATCCAGGACCCCTTTTCAAAGCCATCCTACCCTCCAACACGGACCCCCTGAAGCCCATGCTCTACAGCTTCGGATATGGTAAGTCACGTTGTTCGCTAAACTCCATATTCCCATACTAACAACGCAACAGGCGCCGTAAACTTCATCTTCGGTCTCCCAGCTATCCGAACAATCGACACCCTAGGCCGCCGTAAATGGCTCGTGATCACACTGCCCCTGATGTGTCTCTTCATGTTGGCCGCGGCTCTGTCGACATTGATGCCGAAGGACGATCCGGTTCGGGGTGGTGTTATTGCGCTTTTTGTGTTCCGTAGGTTGTTCATCTGGAGTAGACCGAGAACCACGCTAATGATTCACAGTCTTCGCCGCCGCGTATTCCCCCGGAATGGGTCCGATTCCATTCACCCTGGCATCAGAGAGGTATGTCATTGTCCCCTCAACACCGTGCATGAACGAGAATACTGACATGTACCAGCTTCCCCCTCTCCCACCGCGAAGCCGTAAGTCCCCTATCCTCGCCACCCAACAAACCAATCTAACCCCTTTACTCAGGGCGCCGCCTTCGCAATAGCAACAAACCTCCTCTTCGCCGGTCTCCTTTCCATCTTCTTCCCAAGGTCCGTCCCTTCTCCTCTCCCTTCCCATTTCCCCTTCCCATTTCCCCTTCCCTCTTCTCCCCTGTTCCCCAGCTAACATAACCAGCATCTACGCCCACCTCCACGACACCCTAACCCTCTCCCTCTTCGCCATCCTCAACCTCCTCGCCCTGATCCTCATCTTCCTCCTCGTTGAAGAAACCAAACTCCGTTCCCTCGAGGACCTCGACGCCATCTTCGCCGAGCCGAAATGGCAATTCATAAGACACCAGGTCGTCGTCTACTTACCCTGGTTATTCCGGCGGTATGTACTCAGACGAAAGGATGTGGTTAGGCCGGAGTTTTATGTTGATTTGATTTGGGGTGGTGAGGGTAGGGGTACGGTTGAGGAGACGGTTGGTGGTGATTTTGAGGAAGGGAAGCCTGCTGGCGCGGTGGATGATGATGATCATTGGTGAGGTATCAGGACGTTCATTACATTTCTTTTGTACCGGGCTACCTGTTAAAAAACGACTCACGTTTACTTTCTTTTGTATCCGGCAGGACGATATCACGTATAGATCTCATATCATTGTAATCAATTCTTTCAGTTGTTTATGAATTGTTCAATTCTTTAATCAATTCTTTCATTTGTTTAGCAATTCTTGCAATTTTTTACACAGGTCTACTCATAGCTATGCATGCTCACAATGTGATCCCTTCCCATTTACAGCTTCTCCCATGCCATGCCATGCCACGCAATGCGTATTACAAGCACGTACAATAGCCAATAACAAGCATACTCTTACAACCCATATTCATCCCGTCGCGTGCCACCATGCCATGTCCAGCACCCCACAATCATATCCAGCCATCATCATTCCGCAAGTCTAGCCAGTATTTACCATCCAGGTGACGATGCAGCAAGGCCCGCTCAGAAAACCATACACACCTCCCATTTCATACACAGCCCGTTTCACACGCAACCCTAGAACCCACCCCCCATCATCTCATTCAGAATATCCCTCGTAACAGGCCTATTCCTCAACAGCGTCCTCGCCGAAACATTCCCCTTTTTCGGCGCAAGACCAGGTCTCACGTTCTCTTTCCCAGTAATAGCATCATTCACCCCCTTCTTAACCCCATTCCCCATCACTTTCTTCGTCGGCGAAGGCATCGCGCCCGTACCCACAAGCTGCGTGGCACTATCCTCGAAATAATGACTCTCGAGCGCATCACGCGGCAAATCATACACCCACTCGCGATCCTCCATCAACCGTATAAATCTACTCAACATCTCATGCTCTCCGCTCCCTTTCAACGTATCCCGACTACCAACGACGAGGAGCTTCGTCTTAGCACGCGTAAACGCGACATTGATGCGGCGCCAATCTTTGAGTAAATCACCAATCGTGCAGGCCTCATTACTCCGGACGAGACTGAGAACCACAACCTCTTTATCTCTGCCCTGGAAACGATCCGCCGTGTGCAGCTCGATCGTATTTCCAAGTCCGCGGAGCCCGTGCTTGAGTAAGGAGAGTTGCGAGCGGTAATGCGTCATGACACCAATCTCATTCGCCGGGACACCCACGGCAATAAGAGACTCGACAAGCTGAACCACAAGACGGGACTCCGTTGGATTGACAATACGATTTCCCTTCGCCTCCTCGCGCGGCGAGGGGAGATAATCGGTATTGATGAAACGAACCCTTGCCTCAGGATTGAGGACATTATGCAGCCAACAACGCGGACTTTGCCACGAGGCACAGATAGATTTCGGTGCGCCGGGCAACATGATCGTATTGCCATCGTAATGTTTCCGTCGAATGTTGCTCATATCCGGGATCTCCAGCTTACGAGCCCGCAGTTCTTCCGTGCCGCACTTCAGCCGACCTTCGTAGATGAGGGTGTTGCTGAGCGTCATGACATCTTCACACATGCGATATTGATGCTCGAGATTAACCACAGACTCGGGATGTGTATCCGAAAGCAGCTTGAAGAGACTTATATCAAGTCCTCCTGCCCGGGCTTCCTCGTTTCGAACAAGGGGCGGAAGCTGATTATGATCTCCCACCAAGACAAAAGTCTTCGCCAGGCGAATTGGTCCCAGGCAAATAGGCAAGGTGATCTGTGACGCTTCATCCACAATACAATAGTCGAACGTACGTTCACTGAAAAGAGGGTGATTCACTCCCAAGCAGGTCGTCGCCACGACTGGAGTATCATGCCAAGCATGTCGAATCTCCTCGAATGTATTCATCGGCTGACTAGCCAAGATGGCAAAGTCCTGAACTTCGGGATGAATCTTCGCTGGCGTTCCCAGTCGGAGGATAGGGAATTTACTACCCTTCAACTTCAGCAAGATATTGTCCACAGCCGAATGCGTATACGACGTCAAAAGCACACTCTTCCCCTGATCCACTAGTGCGCGAATAATGTGAGAAATCGTCGTCGTTTTACCCGTTCCAGGCATACCCAAGACCAGTGCATAATCCTGGGCACTCATGACCTTCTCGATGGCTTTTCTCTGATCCACATTAAGGCTTGCCTGTGAAGCAACACTGTACTGCGTAGTCTTGACTTTGAATCGAGGCGGCTCGAGATCAATCACGAGCTTCCTGATCTCTTTCGAACCGAATACGCCATCCGTCATCACTTGGACGAGGTTATTGCGCACAGTCGCCATGCCATTGCTAAACTCGTCCTTGTCTAGACGATACAGAATCGGAGCCTCCTTGATCTTTCCCTGAGAGTCCGCAGCAGACACGCCTTCAGGAACAACTTCCATAATGCTCGCAAATACTTGATTCATATTCTCATCGAACCCGGGACGTCGAATACGCGCATTATGAAGACGACGGTCAACAGCCACAGAAATCCGTTGTTTTCGTACAGAGGTGACATAGCCAAGAGCGAGTGCAAAGTGGCCTTCTTCGTCCGAAACCACGATGGGCTCACCGACTATGAGCTGAGAGTCGAGAAATGAGAAAGACGAACTGGGATTCTTCTTGACGAAGCTGTACCGATACCGATTGATCTTGGGGACGTCATTCTCCTCGTACGCAGAGCCCTCTTCAATAATGACATTGCTAAAACAACGCCCAGCCTTCTCACGCTCTGCGCTGGTCATGGTCCAGAGCTCCCGTCGTAATTTCTGACTTTCGTTCTCTTCCTTCGTCAAGAGATTCTCCCATTTCAAGAAGAACTCCTGATGAATCGGCGTCAAGTGTTGAACCACTTCGTCAAACTGCGGCCCGACACCGCTGGTCTCAGCATTGCCATCATCCGCAAGCTTGTGGTAAATAAAGCAAGAAGCTTTGGCATAGCATTTGCCACAGGTATTCGCGCTCTGCTTCATCGGTGGCAGCTGGACGCTCCGTTCCCTCACATAACATGCCAATTGGTTGCGCTGCATAATCATATGCCGGAGTTCGTTGCGTATCGTCGGGATGCGGAAAGTCTCCGAGCTTTCCATGTAGTAAAGAATGCCATAAGCGATCTCGATATCATATCGATCCGTCAAAAGGAGGTTATAGAGTGCCGTCTGAGCCATGTGATTGGGCGTCGCATTCTTGCCTGTCTTCACCTCGAATGGTACAGTCAGGGTCCGTCTGGCATTGCCATCCTTCATCGTCACCTGAACCGTAGCATCGATGTTACCCTTCAGCCCATACATCGGAGACCACACGTGCTCTTCGACATCGAGTAACTTGGTGACGCTCATGTTTGCTTTGTCTCCATTGCGCCCTTGAACCACGGCACCAGGCTGTCCGACAGTTAGACATAAATTCAACGTCTCATATAGTTACAAACACATACCTTGGGAAAAGCGGAAACGAACGTCGTCGCCCACGATCTCAACTCGGGCATCTTCGACTGCAGATGATTGCGAGCATCAACAATGCTGACTTTGATAGTATACAAGTCTTCTACATGTCGCTCGGTGATCGTACGTATGAGGTCGTTCAAAAACTCATTCGTCCATTTGTTCGCCAGCAACGCTGCTTGAAAGACCTCGTGGAGAATCGTACCGTACACAAGGGGCGGTGACTTCTCATTCGTTGCCTTGACACGATCTTGGAGCACGGCTCTGCGCATGCATGTGAAGCTGTCGGCGACCACCGTAGCGGATATCAACTGGTCTGGATGCAGAATAAGGAGGTTCTGAGCATTGTCTATAATGCAATGCCCAGACGGATGGAAGTCGCCAATGATATGTATGTATGATTTCGGACTCGCTGATGTTTCCACCCAGTCGCCTCGAAGATACACCGTCTTCAGCGTCTTTGTTCGCTCGACTTCAACCAGTAAGATCTGAACATGTTAGAAACAACTCCGTCAACTGTAGTCGACTACTCACCTTCTCTGGTAATGTTCTGCCATGATCATCCGTATACTGGCTCTGTAATATCTGTGTTATGAAGTAACGCTGGATGGTGTTAGGTCTTTGAGCCGTCTGCTCAACCTGTTAGCCAGGACACACCATACCACCACCACGATGACTTACATACGCCTGATACTAACCCACCGGGCTTTTTTACGGACTGTGTAGCCGCCATCTCAGCAGCTTCGAAATCAAAGTCTCCGCCAAAATCATCTTCATAAAAGTCCTCGGCCAGATCTTCGAGACCGGGTTCTTGATTAATCGCTTTTTCAGCGGTGGCGGGTTGTTTCGCATTACACGCCGAATCTAACTGCGATAACAAGTCGCCGGCTTCGTCGAAAATATCGTCATCCAGGTCGTCGAATTCATCCTCTGGTGTTTTGACACCTTTAGGGGTAGCAGCGTGGGTGACCGTGCGCCGCGTGACTGGAGTTTTTGGCGGCGGTGACAGAGGTTCTCGTTTCGGTTCGATTTTGATATCGACTTCCAGATTCATCAGCGCATCGTCGTCGAAATCATCATCTCCGTAATCCGAAGATTTGTCGGTCATATCAACAATCTTAGGTGCCTCAACAGCTTTCGGGGGTTGATGAGGTGTAGGCTTTGACGTCGATAACCGGCGACTCGGTGATCCCGACAGGAGGTCGGCAGGGTTGTAGCGCTTTCTGCGAGGCGACGGCGGCTTCGGTGCATCTGGCAGTATCTGGGCAGAATTGGATCGCTTGAGCTCTCCCGTGACACTTTCCAACAAGGCGTTGACCATGGAGTGTTTCGTCTTGCGGCTCGGGCTCTCTAGAGCGGCAAGTTCCACGGAATCACTGGAGTCGGTCCTCTCGGTGCGGCGACGCTTCGGCCAATGCGCGCCGCAGCTGATCGCTCTTCTCAGACCCCCTTCACTATGACTCGCGTTCGGAAGTTTTGCCGATTGTGGAGACGAAGATCCGATGATCTGGGCCAGAGCCGGGTTGGTTGTGTCCAAGGGTGCGATCGCCGTGGAAGCGCCTACGGAGAAACGGTTCCAGAGATCGGTTGCGGGATCTGCGCGAGGTGACTTGAGGGCGGTTATGGCTTTCTTGAAGTTGACAGGCGGCGGGAGCGTCTTGGAAGCGGTAGCAGGCGAAGACAAGGGTGAGGAGCTGCGTGCCCTCTTGGTCCCTCGTTTTCTCGGCATCGGCGACACGCCATACATTGGCTTCTGTTTCGTATCCCAGACAATCCTTTCCTGCGGGCTAGTTTCGCCCTCTTCTCCCTTGATGTCTGGTTCGCCAATCAGGTCGTGCCACGCAAGACGGCTCACGGGCGTGCTGAGATGCTTGCTGGATTCTAACGTGGTGTTGGACGGAAGAGATGAGGCGAGATCGTGCGTGGCTGTGTTGTCGTTCTCGTCGGCTGCGCCTCTGACGGATTCGCCGTCATGTGATTCCTCAGGGGGAGGATGATACTTGAACGCGTTCAGCTTGTTCTTAGTGACGTTGGAACTTTCGAGGGGGCGAGAATGGGCCTTCGCGGACGTAGAAGACTCATTTATGGCCGAATGACTTTTAGACTTCTGCCAGCGCTGACGAGTCTGGAAATGCAGAAAACACACACGAGTCAGAGGAAACTCAAGGATAATTAATATGCCTAACATAGAAGATATCTTGCTTACCTTGAGGGGGCCAGTCTGTTCCGAGAAAGACTTCTGGAGAGGCATGACGGCTGCTTGCTCCCATACGACGGGGTCATGCTGGTTTACCAACTACAAAGGGAGTAATTCAACGAAGCGGATGAAGATAAACTACACGGATGGATTCATGGGACGAAGAGAACGTGAATTCAGTGGTCATTGCCCTGGAGACTTATTGGAAGGGCAAGTTCAATGATCGCGATTGACATGGGGGGCGAGTCAATGCGGCAGATGTCCGAATGCACCTACTGTTCCTGTAAGTACCGATGCGCAATACATACAAGTGCAATGCAGGTCCAGGAGCGAGTTGCGACGCGGTCAAGCGCGTTCGTGTAAATGTCAATAAAGCACTGTCAGCCACAGATGTGATCAGAGCGTATGGTGAGGCTGGTGTTTGTGGCTGTGAAGGCAGTTCTGACGTAATCGAACAAGAGTACCTTCTATATACATATCTGGCATATGTGCATAGGAATAGCGGGGACATCCTGGACAGCTCACTTGGCGTCGCTCACATGCCACTGAACAGATGACTTACTGTTTGCGACAACAACCTCATCAACTCGAGCTGTCTACGAGATGAATCATAAATAAGAAGGACACAACAACTCTGAGCCATGTCAGCCAACGAAGGCCCAGACGGGTCATTCAACCCCGACTCAAATGAGACTCCCTCATATCATCCGCCATGGCCTGGCGTAGATGCCTTCTCACAAGCCCGCTTCGAGCGACACTACCTAGGAGGAGAGACCATTGACTTCAGCTCTGTATTACCGCTGCCGTTCTGGTCGCATATATTCGGCCCAACGGAGTCCTTCGTCGTATACACGACGCTGAGCCGGGTGTCGACGTACGCCGCCAATGCGCGCCGCACCCTCACGTCGGAAGAAGCCAACGCCATCGCCGAGCACAACGCTAGCAGCGCGCGGTACAAGGGCTGGATCAAGCCCATAACCACCATCGCCGCGATCGTGCTGACCCGTCGGGGCATGAAAACCTACAGGTTCCCCATGTACCAGCCTAAGATGACGAAGTTCGACCCTTACTCGTTCCCGCGGCCGTCGTGGGCGATCTGGCGAGGTCAACGCGCCGTCATGGCCTGGCATGCCGTGCGCATGTTGGCCTATCTGCCCTTTGCCTGGTTCTCGACTAGCTTCTTCATGTTTTCCGTTTCCAATACGACTTTCGGCGCACATGTGCTGAGAGATCCGCGCCTCGCTGGCCTAATTCAATCTATCCGTCGCAACGCCGCAACTAACGCTCCCAACACGGGCGCGCATCCTGCGGGACTTCCTCGTCCTCAGAGTCAGCAAAGCACGGGCCAGCATGACTCGACGCCGCAGAACTACGGCGACGGCTATTCTGCTCAGTCTAGCAGCAGTTCGTACGAAAGCGCAAGTCCGGCGTTTGACGCTCCCCAGACTGCGCAGCCGAGCTGGGGCCAGACTAGCTCTACAGCATCCGTACCTCCCCCTATTCCAAGGAGCACCATCCCTCCACCTATCGCGCGCCACGAGGACGATGACTCAGATATATTCGGCGAGGAAGATTCCCCGGTGGCGAATTCCAACAGAGTGCCCGAGTCGAAAACGTCTAGCCAACCCCTTTCCGCCTGGGACCGTGTAAGGCAACAGGCAAAGTCAGGCAACTCCGCCTGGCAGAAGGGCGATTCGTCCGGTCAGGAAGCTGGATGGGGCCGACTGAGACAGGATAAGGCGCCAGCGCCGAGGGATTTCACTCCTAAGTCGGATAGCTATACGTATTCGCAGAGTGATGAGGAGAAAGAGAGGAAGAGTTACGAGAAGGAGAGGGCGCAGAAGGAGTTTGATGCCATGCTTGAGGCGGAGAGACAGGGTGATAGCAGCAGCAGACGTGGTGGCTGGAGGTGACATTGAGGACCATGTCAAGGGGAATGTCGAGAAGAATAATTTTGTGTACAATATCTTGAGCTCCAATGTGTCAATGGCGTCGTCCTGGTAAGCACTTTTCAGCTTCATTACCATTTCATGTCTGTAGCGGACCCGTGTTTGTCTCATATTACCTATGAGTTATGAGATGGAACCATAATAACAATCAATTATCGTAAACAAGTCGAGCTGTGTAAATGATAAGACCTTACGACTCCTTTCCTCATATCTTGATCTCTATCGATGCCCTCTAGTCCTCCGCAGCAGTATCCAAGCCCCTGAATCATCCATCTCAGAGACGTATCATAAACAGTTCTTCACTATATCCAAAGGGGTCTTTACCATGTAGTTGAGATATAGATGCCGACGCCAAGGTCCCAGCACGAGGAGATTCGGTTCTGCATGTGATATTCCTCGGCGGGCAGCGGTATGAGCCGTTAAACTTTACGATCTTTTATTCATTGCCATGCGCATTTGCCGTTCCCAGATCCAGGACCATCAAGGTGGTGAGGGGTAAATACAAGATCGTGAGCTCATCTGATCATCAGCAGCAGCTTACGCCAGAAGGCCTCAAGATCTGGGTATTCGGACATATAGTGACGATCAGGCGTCGTGCCCCCACGTTTCAGTTTGATAGAAGTATGGAATAAGACAACGTGATAGTATACGAAATAACTCGGCCTCATACTATAGTATGTACGTTGGAAGCCCCGAGCCCCCTATCGACAGTACGTGTCATGCCCAACTCGGACCCCGTCTACGTCTACAAAACTCCGGCCGTCCAAACATGACTTTTAGTCCTCTCGTCTCGGGCGTAAGGACAGCGCGTCACAGGTCACAACATGACCAGCTCGCACGCCGTATCACCGCCCACTGATACAAAAGCAAAAAAACAACACGACGCAGACGTGTCTTCGTCCGAGTACACCGAACGAATCAGACTACCTAGACGCCTAATCTCGTCCGTCCCACGCAAGTAATACCCGAGATGTCAGTCGCACTCGCAGGAACCAAAACCGCGCAAGCATAGAAAAGGCTTCCCGTACGCCTCAGTCAACTACCTGACTCAGATATGATCTGCTCTGTGATCGATCTCGCATGTCCGGATCCAAGTTTGCTAAAGTAGTAGTAGACCAAGATAGATCTAGGTAGCAACTGCAGCATCCGGAAGGAAAAGGGGGCATGAAATTTCTTCGGACAATGACCAATTGATTGCATGTGTCGATATAGGGGCAAGAAAACCCTCCTCTAGCCAGGTGTGCAATGACTAGGTGAATAATACCGTCTTCCCATCGCGCGCAAAGGTCGCGATCGCACCTCATCGGCCGAATTGCTCGTCTTCTCCACCTTACCATTCTCCGACCCCCTATAAATCAAGAAAGAGCAACAGCAAACTCGGATCCCGCCAAAAAAGAATCACATCACATACCTACCGACTGAACGCCCTGCGCCCCGGTGCGCAATGACTCGGTCAGTCAGTCCAAGGGCGTGAGACCGTGATTGGGGAAAAACGCCAATCATCACTTCAGCTGGGCGCTGCACGGGATTCCCAAAACAGAATCCCATGTCTCCTTTCCCCCTCGCAACACCCTCCAGCCATTTCGCGTAGTCGTTGTTGGCAGACAGACATGGATGCGCCATAAACCGAACCGGGTGCCCGGTCAAGAAAACGCCCTCCAAGAAAAACGCATGTATGCTTCACGCAAAGAGGGCAACACGCATCCTCATCGAAACGGGGAAGAAGAAGAATACGGTCGAGTAAATTGCCACCCCGCGCATCCATCGATGGAGTGTCTGGGCAAAAGTAGATGCCAAGGAAAAAATAGCGCAAAGAGGCATTTTACTTTAAGGAAACAACACCCCCCATCCGGTTGGTTTACCCGCCTGCTTGGCAAACGCTACCTGCCGCATCGAATTCAAGGCAGGACGGGGTTCAAGGGGGGGTAATGTAAAGGGAATTTCAAATTCGCCATGCAGGACAGGCTGTGGTGGCTCTCATATGATAATCTAGATAGATAAGTAAGGCGCGCCGAGAGATTGCTGTGTAAGAAGCAAGCAGGCAGATAGGTATTTTGAAAAGGAGAGAAGGAGAATGCCCCTCTTCTCGCTTCGCTCAGCGATACCGGCGCGATCAGAGAGAGGTAATCAAATCTGATGATCGACATAGGTAGGTCGGGGAATGAGCTGTCATCTTTTGCTCTCACCACTCACTCACTCTCCCATCTCATCAAGCGTTGTCGTGCATTGCCGACCACGTTCGGATCCAACAGGCAACATCCGATCGATCGACCGTGTGGCGCAACGCGGATAAACGTGTTACGCCTGATTATTCCCATTTCAATGCCCGGTTTTGCGCGAAATCATGCTGGCTGAAAATGCGTGGGTGGTTTCTTTTGATGCCTGATGGTGCATTAACGGGTCTTGACCTACGTCTTCAGATCATCCAATCTTGGGCTTTGTGTTAGCAAGGAAAAGGACGGGTGAATCAAGCTTTTGCGTGTTAATCAGAAAGGGGGAGGGGGTGAATGGGACGGCATGCGCATAATATGGGTTGTAAAGTAGGTGGGAAATAACAGTTATCGGTCCACGGGTATGGGATATGTGAGAGGTGGTAGTATCCATGGTTCGAGTTGAAGCCCATTTTCAGAAATGCAGTGGGAATCATGCCTGTGATGGCGGGAAGGCTTTAATATCGAGGATTCTCGCCTGATATTTCGTATGGAGGCTTGCGAGATAAGGCAGCTATCAAGTAGATGGACCGTGCATACACTGTTTCACAGGTGCAGATATCAGGCCGTGCAGGTACAAAAACACTGTGTCGGGACTTGTCAGTTGATTTGAACGCGCTGATATCAAAAACGCCTTACATAAAGTGACCAGCCTATCTGCATCCCGACCATTATGCACTCAATTTAGATATTGAACACCATTGAACACCAGGTGTGTTTTTGTACGCGTCACGTGCCGGCTGATATCGGGCAAGGATGCGTCTGCCCCTTCTTCCCCTAAACGGAAGTCTCGCGAGGTTTGCGCTCGACCTTGTTCGCGTGCTCGCGTGTCTTACCGGTTCAGTCAGTCGCAGAACTCGCAGACGGTTCAGATGGGTGTTTGGCTGATGACGCCATGGGTGAGCCGTGGGCTTTCCCAGACACTGTAGGAGTTTGGCAGTGCGGGGAAAACCGGATGTCCCGTGGGGGGGTCGGGCCAGTTTTGAATTTTTTCTGTATGCAGGGTTCAAACATGGCTTGCATACTTCGTACAGGCTGTCTGGCCCGGTGCCAAGACCGCGCCGAAGCTGCGGGGCGGCAGCGTCCCGAATAGGCCTAGGCGGGGTTTCGAGGGGAGGCGAGAGGGAAGGTTGGGAGGAAGACTTGGGAAGGAGGGATTCGTGCTGGGGACGCATGGATTCGCATTCGGTACGGAGTAGGTACACCGTACATTCCGGCCGTACTGCGCATCGTCGCTTCCACGGAAGGGGGGACTTTGTGGTGAAGAGGGCAAGTCGCTACGGGTTGCTGCTTCCCATCTCGGCCTGTGCACGAAGCAAGCAAGCAGTCACGGCCCGGCGGCGTTATACCAGGCAGGTACGAGTCGGTACGGATTACACTGGTGCAGGCTAACAGCAATAGATTGACCTGCTAGTCTGGCTCCTGTACTTGTTTGATCGTCAAACATGATAAGACTCGGATGTATCTCCACCGCCATGGCGTGTACCTCCCGATCTGCATGCCAGCGTGAGGCGAAGACTCCCAGATGGTCTACGGCATACTGGATTTGGAATACGGACACACTACGGAATACCCACCTGAGCTGTGTGGTGTACGAGTAGGCGTTCCGTCCCAGCATGTTCCGTCACCCGTACCTCTTCCATGGATGTTCCATAGAATGCAGAGCAATGCCTCACTTGTCAAACAACAAATTGTTGCTGTTGCAGTGTACGGAATAGGTACAACCAACCTGATAAAAACCGTTTGTCATTCGCATTGCTAATGCTTTGTGCACATGCAATTTCCATGGCATTGATCCGGGTATCAATTCCTTACGGGATATTTCTCTTCCGCTAAACAACGGCAGCTCCCTCTGCGCGCGGCGACCAGCGACGAGGGTTCACCATCGATGGATCCGGGTTGTATCGAGTCCGTGTTAGTGTATGAAAAAGGACGAAGTACTGCACAGAGAGGCCGACCACTCCGTCCAATGATGGCAGAGACGATGACCTAATTGCCTCCCTAGTGTAAGACATTGGCCTAGCTCTGTTCCTCCTTGCAACGTACCGTGGTTTCAACGGCTCAGGTGCAATGCCATACCGACTTGTCACCATTTACCGTTCTTCTGTTTGCACGAGAGGCATGTACCGCCGTCGGACTTACACCACTTACTATGTGTCCCGACGAATGAAGCTCCTCGATTACTGTACTCGTACTTCGTGCAACTCCTACGGAATATCTATTACATATCGTCAAACATAGCGAGTGCACTTAATCCGCCAACACTCGGTACCGCCCTCGCCAGGCATTGAACGCCATTTGATCGACCGTGTTTCCATTATTAATAGGTAGCGGTTAGGTACTGACTGGACCGCCTCAAGCCTCTCCACCCCGAGAGCACGGTGGGACGAGATGCTCATCCAGGTAAACATGTGTAAAAGAAAAGCTCCGTGCTCCGTACAACGTGGTCCGTATCCGATCCCTTGCGAGTGAATACGAAACCGCAGCAGACCTGTCACAAAGCATCACAGACAGTCACGACTCGGAAAGGGAACGAACAAAAAGGAGACTCGTGTCGACTTGTTGCTGTTGAATTGAGGCTGGAGAGCAGCTGTGTCTCGTAAAGGGATTCGTACAAGTCGATGATGAGTGAGGTAACATCCGATACCAAGTCGCCAGACACTATTATGTACTGATCTGACCCCTGCATGACTCGGACTCATTACGTTAAACAATTCTCAGCTTCACATACGGTGACATACCTAGCGTACCTAGTGTCGTGTGCTGTAGTAACCACACCCCGGCAGCGAGGCTTTTTCCGATGTTGCTGTCGGTACTCGTAGCTCTTGTTTGTTCGTCTGAAGTGTCCTGGGTGGGTAGACACAGTCTCACGGCGTACGGATTAGGTGGTGCAATGGATGTTCAGGGGTAGGGAGATAGAGAGGCGAGAGAGAGTTACCTACAAGATGTCGGGCGACAGCAGGTTGGTCAACTTTCAGCGTAAACATCCGGGAGGGAAGACTACGAATACACTAGGGACCTACCTATCGTAGTTAGTTACCCGTGCCTGGATATGTACTTGGCAGATAAGTTTATCCCCGACGGGTACATGCCCATGCATTCATGCGTCACTGGAACCATTGGTAGCTGCAAGTGCTCTCGAAAACCGAGGGATCGAGTGCCGCTATGTGCATACGGCGTGCTGCCCACGGATTAATTGCACATGCACCTACTTGCCTTATCATACTTTCCGCCAGCTTCAAGGCAGGACTGACCACGGCTTCTAAAATCTGGAGCAGACATCGTTGACGGCAACAGCAGTCGTCATGTCTTAAATAGATACGCTACGCTACGGATATGCTAACGAGACTCGTCAAGCACCCCATCTGGCTTCCATCTCATCCATCCCCCTCCCAAATCCCTCAGTGACCTACTACCTAGCAGCCGGCGCTGGCCACTACTAGAACGGGTAATATGACAATTGGGATCTTGTCACCCCCCAGAGATAAGATCAACGGGCCTACGTTATCATCCTTCCTCTAGTGTGCTAAACATCCCTACCTTAGCCCTTCGACTAGCCCTCGAGATCATCAATTCATTCGTCCATCTCGTCATTGCGTTGCTGCAAGAGGCATGTCATCTGGGTCCTCTCGTCTCGCCCTCATTCCCTCGCCTCCTGGGCTGCTGGCCCGAGACCAATGAGCTGGGCCTGATTATTACCTCACCCGTAGTCATAGCACAGCCAAGACAGCCTCTGACTATGTACGAGTATATTCAGCGGTAAAGGGCAGCAATTCCCCGATCGTCCCTCCACGCAACCACGCCCGCTACTGGGGAGGGTGGAGAGCCTGTGGACTCGTGGGCTCCCGGGGTGGGCTCCAGTCTGCCACACTCCGTGACTCCCTATGATGCGTGTCAGATATTC
Organism: Xylariaceae sp. X3-2; assembly: GCA_028637685.1. Taxonomy (NCBI): domain Eukaryota; kingdom Fungi; phylum Ascomycota; class Sordariomycetes; order Xylariales; family Xylariaceae; species Xylariaceae sp. X3-2. Next base: position 129,727 of record JAJFDI010000076.1, read on the forward strand.
GCTATCTGCCGTTGGCAATTCGTTGTCTGACATGTGCATGGTTTGTATCCAGGTATCTGCCTGTCGGCGCAGTACGCGGCGCACTACTTACCGTGCGCTACAACAACCCAGGTAGCCAAGACAATCCATCCGTCGCTATCACAGGCCTAAACCGTCCTCCGTTTGCCCTGTCCGGCGTGTCTTATCTACCTGCCTTCCTACCTTACCTTCCTCTCTGCTACGGAGTTATTTAGTTGGTAGATACTTCGTAGATAGCTGTCGTCTGCTACTACGACCTGCCCTGACCTGACCTGACTTGACCCTCTTATTCGGATCCCCGGGGACGCTATACCGTCCAACCTAGGCGTCCAGCCTAGGTATTCCGTGCTCTCGCTTTTATATCTGTACTTAACTGCCTGTTATTGCCTCACCTCCTCTCTCCTTTCTGCCGTCCGCTCTTCCCTCAACTCGTTCATGGGACCTGCAGCCTCAATGACGAAAACAAGCCTAGCTTATCTAGTTCTAGTATCCATCGTCACATAGAACAAGAGCAATCAATCAGCCTTGCAACGGTGACCACGTCTGGTACCGGTCCGCTCACCCCCCGGGTTACCTGTATTGGGGTTTGGTCCAGTGCCGGGCCGTTGCTGCGGACCTGCCCATACTCTCCAGATCCGGCCCGATCATTTCGTATAGCTACACCGACCAAGACGACCTCTCCCCAGGGATTGGTTTTCCCCCGCGTCTCGAAACCGCACCATCAGAGCCGCCTAGCTTTAAGGCCGTCTTGGGTGTCGCCTGCTAGCTTGGAGACATTCCAGCAACTCATTTGTCGAAGCATTCCAATTGTCCGAGGTCGGCATTCTCATACCTGCCTCCATCTAATAGCCTTCGAGTAGAAAGAGGGTGATCACTTAACCATCTTCAATCCCGCTACTATCATCATCATCATCATCGCCATCATCATTGTTCTTCTTATCAACTATTCCACTGGACTCCCCGGCCTGGCCTTAAACGTATAGGTAAACCGTAAGCAAGTCGAAGCCTTCTTATTCACACATCGTCCGTTGCTTGGTCGGGCTCGCCGTCCTCAATCGAGGTCCAGACCGGGCACTGGAGCGGCACCATCCGACTCACAGGGTCGCTATCGACGGTGGGAACGCAGCCGGTTCAGTAGGCTCATGCTTATTGAATATCCCTCGCGAGCCATGTCTAATTCAGGCGCCGTCCTTAGGACGGCCCCCATTGCCATTGCCCCCAAGACAGCACATCCAGATCCCGGTCTGCCCTTTCGCCATAGTCATGCAGACACAGACGACGCTTACACGAGTAGTATGACGGGCAACGACTCGGCCGACTCTGATTCGGCCTTTAGTGGCATCGTAACACCGTGTGAAGCCTGCGCCGCCCGCGGCTTCAAGTGCGTGATCAGTGACGAGGAGCGGTGTCTGTCGTGCCAGACCCGAGGTGTCGAGTGCTCGCTATGCCAGAGCCCGCCGCCCCGGAAGAGGAAGTTAGCGCGTGATCTAGCCAACGAAAGCAATGGCCATCGAGGGTAAGGAGACGCAATTTTTCCTTCTATTTGATCCCCGGGGCCTCGTGCACGACATGACGATATCGCCGTCTGCTCGTCTCTGTGCCCCCGAAGCGTTCCCGGAATGATGTTTTGACTAACGCGCCATGTCGCCTGACGCAGCTCGCCTGGTCGGTCGGATAACAGACGGCTGCGGCAACACGCGCCCAGTAGTGAGTCCAGCACGACGGCAAGCAATTCTCTTGTTGAGGAAATGGCCAACTTCGGAGGTCCGACTCTTCTCGAGCGCACCCTTGGTCTCCAAGAACATCGCTACAGCCAGTATATCGGCCCCACGACCGACTTCGAGCCTTCGTTGATCAACCTCTCGCCATTCGACCCCCAGGATGAGAGTCTCCTCGCCCGAGGGACCCTCCGAAAAGTTAGTGATCACGATACCTTCTTGATGCTCCCCGACTCTGCCACGCCTAACTATGAACGCCAACTGGAAGATGTGGAGGAGATCGAGCGTATCGTATCCCCTCATGGCCGGAAGCTAGTGGACCTTTATTTCCGAGTTGTTCACCCGAGCTTCCCCATTCTTCAAAAGAATGTCTTTTATGAGAAGTACGATAGGAACTTTCGCGAATTCGCCCCGCCACTCCTAGCTGCCGTCTACCTTCTCGCCATCAACTGGTGGGATCACTCGCCGACACTCGCGAGAACAGCACGCCCAGATGTTCGCGAGCTGGAGAGACTAATCAGATCATCACTCGCTGATGCTATGTGGCGGCCTAAACTCTCCACAGTACAAGCTGCGCTCCTCCTTTCGCAACGACCCGAGGGTGATCAATGGGCACCCACAGCTCAGCTGGTAGCTATCTCTCAAGAACTCGGTCTGCACCTGGACTGCACACATTGGAAGATCCCACCCTGGGAGAAGGGTCTTCGAAAAAGACTGGCTTGGGCGCTTTACATGCAAGACAGATGGGGAGCGCTCGTTCATGGACGTCCATCTCATATTTTCAGCTCCAACTGGATCGTACAGCCCCTTGTCCCTCACGATTTCTCCGATGCCGACTGTGACGAGGATGACGCGGAGGGCCGACAGGAAGCGGAACAGGGCCGGACCCTATTCATGCAGATGATGTACCTGTCCCAGATTCTGGCCGAGATCCTGGAGACCTTCTACACACTCCAAGCCATGCAGAGTGTGACTGCTGCGGGACCACAGGGAACACATCTCGTGCTATCGCTGGCCAAGCCCATCCAGCTCAAGCTGAAGGAATGGTATGCCGCCTTGCCGACTGCTGTTCGCATGGATTCTTCATTCCTAGGGAACCCCGTTACTTCCAACCGTCTCTCTAGCATCGGATATCTTCACTTAGCGTATTTTGCGACCGAGATCACCCTCCACCGTCGCATCATCCGCGCTTTGGCCTCCGACTCCCAAGCCATCGACCCGTATCTGGAGCACATCTGCCGTAGCGCTGCCAAGGCTCGTCTGATTTCGGCCATGGATTTCGTCAACCGACTTACACCTCAGCACCTCCGTTCGTTCTGGTATTTCGCGTCCAAGACTAATTTTGCTCTTATCGGCACATTTGGCTCGCTCCTATGGGCTACCTCCCCTGGTCGAGAAGAGGCCGAGTGGTATCGACGAAGACTCGGCGAGTATCGCTGGACCCTGAGCGTGAGCAGCAAGCCCGGCGAAAGCCATCGACTCACGGAGTTCGCCATGGGAATGCTGGACATTTCGACGGGTCTGCTGAAGAAACTCCCGGAGAAACCCGAATTGAGCCGGACGAACAGCGCCGTCGATTTTAATCCCGGCGCCCGACGACACAGTCTGCTCTCGATGGGCATGAGCAGCTTCCCGACGGATTCGATCGTCGGCATTCATAGTGCTGATATCAGCGCTGCGCAGAGTCCCGGGAGCCCAGGCGATAGCAGCGAAGACGAGTATGATTTTGATAACTTCTCTCTGGCGACCGGGACGGCCTCGAGACGTGCCTAAAACGAGCGAGGCCCGTGGATTTTCTTTTATATTCTTATCTCGCTCGATATATATACGGCCGAGGAAGATTGATGACGTGGATAATTGGAGGAGAATGTGACACGATCACGCCATCCATTGGCGACATAATGCAGTCTTATTGCATAATCGCACTAGTTTGTTTGTTTATTTGTTTGTTTTTTCTCTTGTTTCTTTCTCCCTTTCTAGGGGGTTATCTTTTATCCCCTTTGCTTCTTAGGTTTTGAATGGATACCCATTTATAGAGTGTGTCGGGCGTCAAGCCGGGGCGAATCCGCCCAGTAGTTAACGAAGCACGCAGAAGCCGATCAGCGGTTCAGGTATTGCGATACGATACTGATAGACCAATGAATGGTGGAATACTGTTTTATAGCGATGTCTTTATGAGTTGTGTTATTGTTTGTGAATTTGAATGAGTTATGTCTGATGAGTGAAGTTTCTTACAACCCTTTCTACTGTTTCCGCGATAACAGACTTGATTGGGAAAGGAGGACCGAGGTCGTGAACTCCAAGTTGACTCTTTCCGCGGTTATGATAAACAGTTAAGATTCATGTTAGTATTTGTTATGAACAGCACCCGAATAAATGAAATTCGAAGCTTACACGCTGTCGAGTCTGTCAAAGAGCTCATCATCGCCGGAGAACAAAGAACGTGCTCACGCCTGGTCGTTTCACTGAAAGCGCAAGTATCTAAAGCGATTGTCTAATCCGAGTCTAAGCAGAATATCATATACAAGGAGTAAGTCGAATCCAAGTCTAAGAATATTATACAAGAAGTCGAATCCAAGTCTGAAGGTGATGATACATGAAGAATATACAAGAGAATGTAACAGAAGAATATACAAGAGGATAATATACAAGAAGAAGAATAAGAATGTACAAGAAGAAAGGGACAATCCAAGTCCTCACATGTGCAGGTAAGTCCAGTTCACAGTTATATACAAGATTTTGATCAATTGATAGCAAACAGGTATCTTTTTATTCAAACAAACTCTGATGTTTCTTTCTCTTCAGAAAAGGGGTAATAGCTAAACAATTTCAGGGGGAGGGGGATATCCAAACAATTTCAGGGGAATCTAAAACTCAAGCGTCAGCGCAAAAACGAAAAACTCCAAAAAAGGGACTCAAGGACGACTTAATAGAGCAAATCCTCAATCAAGCAAGCACTCTCACAGCTTCCAGCAACATCCTTCGAAGCCGAGTTGTTGAACGCGATGTCCAACCACTGCACCTGCATCTCCGCCTCACCACCAGGCACCATGTTACCGCTCCACGAGCCGCCATCACTCCACACATTCATGATGACACTGAGCGTGACATTCGGCACATTGACATCGATCTCGGCAACCTTGACCCCGTCAACCCACCACTGGCTCGCCCGCTTGCTCCAGTCGTACCGGTGCTCCTGCCACTGCGTCCACGGCGTCGCCATGCTGACCACGCGGGTGGCCCGCGGATCGGGGATGCCGTTGACTTGCCCCGGTTGATTAGTGTACTGGACGATGTTCTGCGCCGTTTGCGTGCGGAACTCGATGTCGGCTTCTTGGATGGGCGATGTGCGGCCTTCGTAGGTGAAGAGCGAGGTCACGGCGTTCGGGGTTCCTCTGGTGCGCGCGAGCATGCGCATGGAGAGGTAGAAGTAGTCTTGCGTGACGGACTCGACTTCGGCGGTGCTTTGGTAGTCGTTGTGGCGGTTCGTGCGCAGGGTCAGGTAGGTGCTGCCTGGGTTCTCGGCGTCGGCGGCGATGAAGACGTTGTTGGCTGAGTTCACGCGGTAGACACCCGAGCCGGGCGTGTTCCAGGATTGGATGCTCCAGGTGTCGGTCCAGGCTGGCGTGGAGAAGTAGGGGTGGGTTTTGGGCGCGTTTTGGTCTGCGACTTTGTCTGCGATCGGGGCCGGGGTGTGCGGGTTTGCGATGCTGCGGAAGTCGAAGAATTTGTGGTTGAGGAAGCGGTCGGTTGCGTCTTCGTCTGCTGTGTAGCAGTCGCAGGGGGGTGCCTCGTCGTAGGCTTGGGACACGGGGTGGGCTTGGACCAGGATGGCCAGGGCCGCGAGGGAGAGGGTTGCTGTGGATCTGAAAGACGCCATTGTGACTGTGCTGTTGTTAACAGTGAACTGTTGTGAATTGGTTATTGTGTTGGTTGTTGGTGATACTTGCTTTGAGACTGTTGGGTCTTGATCTTTCAGATCGAGCTGTGTTTGAGGAGTGTGATGATTGAGGTATGCTATAAAAGCTGATGGTGATGAGGAGAGAGAAACAAATCGAGATGAGGACAGCGTGAATAGGAGGTTATATAATGATCGTGAGGTTCACGATGAATGAGCGACGGGAAGCATCCAATTCTTTTGTTTACTGGATAGAGATAACTCGAACCTTTGGCGTTCACATGCGTTATTGTCGTGAACAAAGGGGGTCGTTCATTTCATGGACTTCTTATTTACCTCACACCTCCATTCAAAGTACCATCTCTCTTCCCACGTTTCGGGACCTTATTGTTTCGTTCCCGTGTCCTTTCTTCCATCGTGGATAACTCACGCATTCTCTTTCTTCGACTTGATCGTCTAATCCTGAGCTATACCAGCTAGGGGTAAGGAGAAAGGAAGTGTAAGCCCCTCGCAGCGAAGAGCTTCATTCATACAAAACGGTCATAATGAGCTTTCTTTAGAAAGAGCTCGTTTTAGCTCATGTCCATGGCGGAATGGGAGACTCAAACGCGGGGAGTTGAGCAGTCCGTCCGTTCGGCCGTCAGGTTCGAGCTCACGACAAAGAACAGCTCCAAGGATTCAAGGGATCAAGCCACGAGTTCTGCCACGCGATAGGTACAGTAACTCTTTCACTCATTCGTTCTTCATTCACTCTACGGAGCATCATAACCCGGAACCCGGGACCATGAACCCAGTTTCCCGCTCCGGACCCCCTTTCATCAAAGTCATGGTCCCCGGTTTCGACTGAAGAATGTATCCTTCAATTACTTGTGTCACTTCACCTCTACCCCTGAACGCCGACCAATTCCGCAGTCTACTACATACAGTCCGGACAAAACGAAGTCAAGATACATCGGCAGTTGTCATAAAGAAACCCTAACCCCAGACGCAGACGCGCATGCGCCGCACGTGGGAGTCGTACCCCTGTTGATCCCGTCCATTGCCATGCGATTGCCATGCGCTGCGAATGCGATGCGCGGATCATCAAGCGCATCGCATCCTTCCCATTCCCTTGGATCCGTTAGCCAGCTGTGGTACCTTAATGGTCTAGACTCAATTGCATATTATGTTGGGGAATAGGGAGAAGACGAGATCTACCTACTGAAGAATGCCATATCTCGACATAGTATCAAACAAGCCGTCATGTCGTTTCAGAGCCAACATCGGGTAGTATCTATGAATCTTGTATCCCATCATCGCTGAAGAAAAGCAACGACGATAAATCTCACGTAACATTTTTCGTCCGTTGCATCCTCGCAAATACCGACGACCTGGTTATAAATACCAGCGTCACATTACCAAGCTCAGCATTACCAACACCTAACCAACACTGAACAGTCCATTTCCACAATGATAGGGCTGTTCCTCCCCGTATCATCCGTTCTCATGACGATCTACATATCCGATGATCTACACGTTACTACCTAGATAATCCGAGTCAATTTCTAGAAGGATTCTCGGGACTAAAAATGGGCACAGACCAGACCGAATCGGAAGATATCTTGCGGCTCTTGGGTTGGATTATGTCATGACTTTCGTCCGTGAGTTCGGAGGAAAGAAATCTGAGAGGTATACGGGTGAAGGATGTTTAAGGGAGTAGGATGTGAATACTGTTGGTGGTGGCTGTGTGTCTAATCGGTTTCTTGGATTATTCGCTCGGTCGAATGTCGTATACGGATTATACGAATGACTTACAAACGCGGATTTCGGCCAGTATAATCCGCAATGATCGTGTTTTCGGCCGGTGTGTGATCTCGAGATCCATTCAAGGATCGGAGTGAGCAGAGACAATATCTAGGTGAATGTTACTCATGCTACGAATGAACACTGCATCCATTGGTATTATGGACTCCCGGGTAGGTTACAAGTAGGAATCGTATTAGTAGTCGATTATGACAGTCAAACCTCCTCTCAATACGTTGTCGAGAATTCAGCAGAGAAGTCTACGCACATGTTCCTCATACTACGAATATACGCTGCCTCCGTCAGTCCAGTATCAGGACTCCCGGGTAGGTTGGTTCCCAATAAACATCAATCAATTAACTCCAGTATCAAACCTCCTCACATCATCAATTTCAATCTCTACTATCATATAACCATAGAAACAAACACCCTGTATGAGATAAATGAAACAACCTACTCCGTTCTTTGTTCTCCCAACTCCTGAAACAAGCCGCCCATCTCTAATCTAACTCCTCATCCATTCTCATCTTCATACCCGCCTCATACCCCAAGTTCACCGTTAACCCTTTCTGCCCTTCATACCCCCAAGTTCACCATTACCCCAATTTTGACCTTCATCTCACCTTCGCCGTCGCCTTCACCGCGATCACACGACCAACCGAAACCCGCGAACCAAACATACCGAAGCCATACCCCGATCCCGCAAGAATCACAGCAATCCACCCACCCAGAAGGATTAAACGATCGAAAGAAAACTCATAACAAACCCGTTAATATTCAGTAATTCATAAACAAATAACACCCCAGACTCTTCAACTCATCACTAACCCCTACCGGACCCGTTCCAACAAAAACAAACAACCACAACCACCAACCGCAAAGAGAAAAAGGAAGCAAGGAAAACGGTTCATAGCAATTCATCAAACATAACCCCAGAACCCCATCCAATCTCCAACAGTACACCCATTAACAAACAAGTCAGCAGGTTCAGCCTACCGAGCTGAGGGGACCAATCGGGTCACCTACCACTCACCACCATGACCTTAAGACCGAGTACCACCCACCCATCATGAACGCATCATGCCCAACAGAAGACACCCATCGGTGACTCTCACAAGTATGTCACCATTGCGTTCAAAACAAACAATCATCAACCTAGATTATCAAAATCAAACATTCCCAAGTGCAAAACAGCAGCGACATTCAAAAAGATTTCTCATTCATTTTTTGAGACTATGAGGGCGGTTGTGTATGTAAAGCAGACGCCAAGACTCCAGACCAAAGAACTCGTCGTGGTAACAATGCGCGAATAAAAAAAGAAGTAGGTACATAAAGTGCGTTGGGTATAAAATCATTCGGCATAAAAGAGAGTGTACAGTTAGCTAGCCCGCGTGTAGGTATTCTCATCATTGACTTGCAACGAGATCGGAACTCTTGTCCCAGAGGTTTCGTAGAAGTGTAGCAAGTTCGTCATCGTTCGCGTCCCCGTTACTCGAGCCGCTCAAGCGCTCGTGCGGTTTGTCTTCATCAGCTTCGTAGCTTGACCGGGGCCCTAACGTTCGTATCGATACGGACCGTCTTGGTGTCCCTGGCCGAGACCGTGTCATGTGCAGCATGCTCTGACTTGACCCCAGTCGTCCCACTCCATCCAGGTCCATGGAATCTCTACCTATGTGGTTTCCATTCTGCTTAGGTATCCGCTGATTCTTCATGGCGCCTGGAATATGAGATAATCGTGCGATCGATCGCGCAATAGGATTCTGGTATCTCCTGACCACTAGGTACTCCATCCCGGTACGGTCAAGTAGTTTGCTGATGCGCGGGTCACGATGTTCGTAGTCGTTAGTACCGACTAGAAGGCTAGCGCCACCGACACCAACACCCGGTCCTGTCTGAGGAGGCTCTATGGAAGAGCTTGCGCGCTGAAGATTGAGCTTCTGCTGGGTGCGTGACTGGCTGGCGGGGAGCGCCATGTGCGCCGTCTTTGACGGCCGTGGCACTAGGGCGCTACCATCTTCCTCATCGCTCACCAGATCACGAGGCGCGTGGCTCAGATTGGCGAGTGATTTCGCATTCCGTACGACCTCTTTCCGCTTCTCCGGTGCTGATGTTGATGTTGGTGCAGCAGCAGGATGCGTCGGAACGAAGTATGAACCGCTCTCGCCACGCTCGCCCGACGCAGTTCCAGTCCCGTTCACAAAGCGTGAAACCAGTTCTTCTGGACCACTCGTGCCGGCTGTAGTATTCGTCTTGGGCGTGCCATATAGACTCGGAGGCCGATGGCTTGCCTGGGAGATGGGTGATCCAGAGGACGGTTTTACAGAGACAGTCTCGGTAGACATCTGAGGAGGCGCGCCGTGCGAAGGCGTGCGTTTCAACAAACGGGATGTGATGTAGTCGCTGCGGGTGGCTACCTGGCGCGTGGGCGAAGGAGGGTGCTCCGGACTTTGCGCGTGTTGCTCGTTTTCAGTCGGTGAAGGTGTTTTCGCAGGTGTTGGCCCAGTCGTGCTCACAACAGAACCACGCCTAGACAGGTAAGGCGATGCAGATGCACTCGCATCTACCCACTCGTCCTCGTTGCCGTCCTCGTCGCCGTCGTCGTTGCCCAAATCAAAATGCACCTGGTTCTTTGTGGACTTTCCGTTCTTGGCCTTGTTTGTGTTGTCGCGAGAGGAAGAGCGTTTGAAGTTGACGGCCGACTTGGATCGCTTGCCGATATCGACGTGAGAACGGTTGCGCTTGGACAGGTTCAAGTTGGAGTGGTTCTTCTTCGCGCGGAGATCGAAGTCGAGATCGAGATCAAGATCGAGGTTGACTTTGGAGTCAGCATTGGAATTGGGAGGAGACGGCGAGTCGGGAACGACAGCACTCGGCCTCAAGTCGGATGCGGTGCGACGATGGGTTTGAGCGTACATAAGTGGGCGATCGGGGTCGGGCGACGATGCGCGGCTCTTTAATTTGGTGGTGGACTGGGAGTGATTCTTCTGCAACGCTTTGGAGGTCGGTGCGCGGGCATGGAAGCGGGCAGCGCCACCGCCTACAACCCGTTTCTGGTGTTTGGGCTTGTGCTGTTGCTGCTGCGGCTGCTGCTGCTGTTGCTGGCGCTGATGAGACACCTGAGAATCGGTGTTACAGCGGACGTAGGGCGGACGCCTCGATTGGGCAGCAGTCGCTGTATCGCTGTCCCGGTCCCGATCCTTCTCCTTGTCCCCATTCCTACCCCCATTCCTACCCCCGTCCATGGCTGCCGCTGACTGGATGGGCTGCCAGATGGATGGCACTCTGCTGCTATGCCGCGCACCCCCCCTTACACTGGGGATCAGCCTCCACTCCCGTCACACACGGACAGATAGATGGCGATAGCACAACGCACACCACAACCACACGCCACTCACACACGCACAGTATATATAGTTACCTTGCTCTTTCGCTGCTCTCCCCCTCACTTGTCCAGTGGGCTCGCCTCAGTGCAGCACCGCTGGCGTGAGCGTATTCGTGCCCGGCTGAACAATAGTCAAAAAGATCGCCAAGCACGTGCAGATGAAATTCCGAAAGCAGGTAGACAATGCAGTCAGCCGCAGGACCTGGCGGCGTTCTGTTCTAGAAGATGATAAGCAGTGTCTCCCACACCACCGGCTCGATCAAATGAAGCTCGACGTGTTTGGGTGTTTTGTTCTGGGAGTCGTCGGCAGAGACGTATTGCTCGCTTAGATTGATTGAGATTCGCCTTTCCGCTACCGAAGCGGACGTGATGGATTGATGGTATGGACGAAAGCGTGCCGGCACGCGGGCGGAGGCCTCGGGTTCACGCAAGCGGTGGCGTGCAAAAGTGATACAGTGTCCCAGACGGCTTTGCGAGATGTACCGCGTCAATTGGCCGGCTTGATCTGATCAAGAAGCAATTGAGCAGTATCCAGAAGAACTGGGTAATGCACAGAGAGAGAAGGAAAGACGTCGCCGAAGTGGACAGAGATTTCGGTGTACGGACAGAGGTCAAAAGCAGGAAAAGCAGGTGGGAAGTGGTGACCACCGATTGCAGGTAGTGAGGAGGTACCGGGCGATGGAAGGGAAGTACGTAATACCTCTGATAGCCAGATAACGACAGGGCCAGGCAGGTACCGGTGGGCAGTCGTCAAAGCGGGCAAGTCGGACGTGAGACCTGCGAGATATGTGCGCAGTTCTGCGGCGGCTTCCAGATCTTGCTTAGGCAGGTACTTGCAGCTGAGGCAACCGCGCAGGTTCAGAGTACGAAGGGCCGGTGCGATGTACTTGAGCTGCTAGCAATCTGGCTGTCCAGGTACCTTGGCTGCTCACTAACCTTCCAGCAGGCGCTACCGAGGATCGGAGATAGGTGGGCAGTCTAGACGCGCCATCGAGCTCGGGCTGCGGGTTACGTACTATTACTACGTATTGTCGGCCGATTATGTGAGGCATGCATCATCGAGCGCGAGCCTCCGTCATCACCTCGTCGCTGCAGCAGACAACCCAGACATTTGTACCAATTGCGACGGTTTTGACTCTTTCTCACATCAATCGATAGCTGCATTCCAGATGACAGATAACACAGACCGTGATTTTCATTGCTACGGAATACTCGATACGGAATAATCGACACTGATGTTCGCAGCGAGTTGCCTGTCAATGGGAATAGCATCCAGTATCGTACTCGTATCATAGGTACATGTCAAGACTCGGAACTCGGAGTCGACCTGGCAGACAAGAACATGACAGGTAACCTATCGCAGTAATCGAGCGGCAGATCAATGGCCGCTTTGTCCCTAGAACTGACGTCCATCGAATCATGGAACATTCTATTCTGAGATCTCTCCGCATACCCACTCTTCTACTTGTTGGGGATGAGCAAGTTACTAACTCTTCCCCCATTTCTAGCTAATTACGTCCCGGGCATATGCCAGAGTCTATCTTGTGGGCTTTATTCCCATGTGGGATACCGCTATGAAACTCTCTTCCCGTCATGAGAAGAGATCTACGTGGCAATGTCATCGACATCAGCTCTTCAGAAAACTCGTCAGGTGGCTCGGGCGTTTCGACTTTGTTCAGGCCCATACTCGATGTAGCATCCAGAATGGGTCACCATGGCAGTTCAACGATCAACATGATATGGAGTATATGGATTAAACTCACTATGCCGTGAAAGACAAAACTCAAGTCACGCGAGAAGCTTCAAGACAAGCTTAACCCAGCAACGAGCGAGTTTGAGTTAGTCAAAAGCATTATTCAAGTCTGCTTGTTGGGGCACCTTCCGTCTCATTTTCACTTCATCTCATTCTTTTACTTTCTTGTTAGTAGGTACTCGACCAACACAGACTCACAGGTTAAGAAATCGACTCGATGTGCGCCGACAAAGTCCAAAGCTGCGGCGTTCATTCAACGAGTTCCAACATTGACAGGTCCGTATTCTCTCTCATACATGAGGAACCCTGTTCTATCCTCTCCAACAGAGATGAATGCAGTTTGTCCCTGGTCCGGATCTTGACCGATTCCGTCTGACCGCTCTCAAGGACTGCTTCATCAGCGTTGCATTCACCTGTCAGACAGGAAAATCCCAACGTGTCCCGCTCACATACGCTGTAAAATGCGTCGTTTCAAGCCTGTTTCATGTTCTTTGTAGAGATATAGAGGGAAGGAGCCAACCCCACAAGGGAAGGCACCCTCGAGGAGCCTCAGCATCGTGCCCTATAGGCTTCTCCCCCCAGCCATAGTTAGCTTTAGCCTTCTAGAGAAGACAAGTCACCTTTTGAGCCTCATGCTGCCTCTTCGTTCGCGTATGTGACCCTACGCGATGCGAGATAGGCGCAGGCTAGACCTCTACATGGTAGCTAGCGATTGTTTCTGTGTTTCTGAACCGGAAATTCAACACCCTCTTATTTTCATTCTCATGCCCAAACGCAACCAGCGGCCCAGAGACGCAAGAGGCCGTTTCATCAGCGTCTCCGCCCCCGATCCGGAGCCCGCGGACGCGGTAACCCCGGAAACCGTCCATACGACACCGCCAGATGACCCCGCGCTCACTCAGCCTACATCTTCTCAAACGACAAGTGAGTCAGCGGTTCGGGAGAACTCTGAAACCCCCGTTTCCGAATCCTCGCCCACACGCGAGCTTCCATTGTTGATCCTACCGACCATGGGCAACAACGACAACACGCGTCGTCTTCGTAGCCAAGGCAACCACCCCCTCACCGAGACCAGGCCTCAGCTTCCGCCTGCCCAGGACGTGACCGCCCTTCACCACGGTGAAAGGGAAGGCGAACCTGGACTCCTTACTCATCCGGAAGCTTCGGGCCCATCCGCTGAGTCAGAACGTGCAGGCGCTGTGACGGAACGAGTGAGAGCCGTATCGGAAAACGCAGGAGCTGCGTCAGGACGGGCAGGAACTGCCAACCCTAACCTTAATCCTCCCACGCCCATCGTATTCCCTCGATCGCCAAGCAGACAGCTGGTGATAGACCCGAGTATCCGATCCAATCTCTTCACTCGCCTCCAATCCCAACCCTACGACAATCCACGACAAGACGACGACGACGACGACAGTCCCCTCAGTAGTCCCATCACCGTTCTGGAAGCCGAATTTGCCTCTGAACCCGCAACTCATCCCACCAACCTGGCTACCCTACAAGGCCCTCAATTCACCAACTGGAGAGAGCCTCGCCACTCCTCCGAGATGGAAGACAACTCCGCCGAACGAGGTCGAGCGAATCCACGCCAAGACCTGGGAGGAGACGCACGTATCGATCCGCCCAATACCGGCAACGAGTTCACCGGTTGGTACACGAAGTCGGACGAACTGCGAGACGCAGCGCTGCTATACGAGATTATCTCAGACATGGGAAGCGGTGACCACGGCAACCTAACCCAATTCCTTACCGACGACATCCAAGCTAAGGCACGCAACCTGCTCGGATCTCTCACGGACGAGGAACGCGAGGCACGACTGGTCCTCAGCCGTCAGCGAATCGACACCGTCACCTCCAACATCACCAAATTCCAACAATGGCTCCAACGATTCCGACAGGGGCCTACCCACGACTCGCCACAACGGCAACCTCGCACTACCCCAGCTCCCCCCGTTGAGCAACCTAATATTCCGCCTCCCGCCTTCAACGGTTTTAATGCGGCTCCAAACGCCTTCACGGCTAACCAAGCACAGAGCGGCGCCTTTCCCGACGCAATGCAAAGCGGCCCCTTCGGCCAGCGACCTCTCGGCATCGTCAACCCATCCTTCGGCGTCAACCCGCCGTTCGGTCAATCCCAGGATATTCGTGTCCACGCCCTGACACCCCCGCAACAGCCATTCCCCCAGACCGCCACTCACCAGCCATTCGCGCAGGCCACAACCCTGAATGCTAATCCGACCGGACCTGTTTTCGGTCAACCTACGGCCATTCACAATGCCCTACCAGCATATAATCCAGCACCCACAGGGCAACCCCAGATGCCAGCCTACAATCCCGGTCTTCCTGGACCACCCCAGAACACCGAGACCATGGCCGCTTCCTCTAATCAACAACATATTGCTCAGTTTCCCAATAACATGCAGAGTAACGGATTCCATCAGACATCAGTCTACAGCAAGCTCAAACCGGAACTCTTTAAGTATTATGACTCCACCCCCATCTCCCAATACCTTGACCGTCTGGATCATCTTCAATCCCAGTGGGGCGAGGAAGCCGTCTTGCGAGATTTCGGCGTCGGTATCATCCTGGACCCCGAGTCCAGCGGTGCCCATTGGTTTGAAAGCCTGACACAGAACACCAAATGGCAGGTTACTCGTAGCCTGGCCACAGCCAAGGAGCTCATGCGTCAACGCTTTCAGAAAGATCGACTCGAAATCATGAAGCTCGCAGACCAGGAACAACACTCATTTGCCAACGAGTCTACGAAATCAGTGGACCAATACATCGACAACAAGACACGTCACTACATTGAAATGGGCGGCTCTGATGAGGATTACATCGTCCGCCGCATTTACGACGGCCTCGATGAACACCTTAAACCCCTGGTACAGCTATCGAAGACTAACAATACCATTAACAATCTGCGTCAACAGGTCAGCACTTCCAAGCATCTCGCCATGGAACAATGGCGACGAACGAACGACGCCAACGTTCGCATGTCCCAGCTGGAAGGACTCATTCGTAAGTCTCTGACGGACGACAAACCCAGATACCGTAACCAACCTTACGCCGACGCAAACCAAACCATGCCACCTCCAGCGAAATCTATTCCGGTGGACGCGGACTTTTTCAAGAACATGGTCAATATCTCTCGACCATACCAGGACAATCAACGTTCCAAGCCACAAGACCCTACCAATTCCAACGGACCTTCATACGACCGCCCCTCGTGGAGAAACAATCGTCGTTCCGATTGGAAACGTAATGGCTGGCGAGACTTCCGTGCACAGTCCGACCCCAAGCCACAACAGACCAAGGTGGCGGAGACGTATCTGCTAGGTGGTCACACGGTATATTATGACCCGGACGAGGAGAATTTGTACGCACCCGCTCGAGTGATGGAACAGATCGCGCGATTTCAGCCCGACGTCGACGTGACTACCCCGGATACCGAGGAATCATCACCATCACCCCCCGGGGATACAGAGGACCATGCCGAGACACAGCCGAAAAACGAGTAGGGCCGGCGTCAAGGGGGAACGCCGCGCCAAAAATTACAAACAACACATCTCCCCCACAAACCGCGGATAGTAGTGATAGCACACCAGCACTTAGTCATGATGTTACAAATTCAATCGACCACGACTCAGACGAGCAGGACGAAGCCGATTCGAGCCCCTTAACGCTCGACGACGCTTTGGACAGCTTCGAAGTTCGTGGCTCCGTCATTCCACATTATATTCCCAAATACGTGAAGTCATCTAAGCAAGTTTACTCCATGATCGTTGACGGTGAGACCTACGAATGGGAGAGCTTTTCCCACCTCACAGCCCTAGTCTTTACACCTTCAGGTTCAGTAACAGGCGTCATCGATACAGCCTCACCGCCCTCATTGATAACCAAGGCTTTCCTATCTAAGTATTACCCCGACTCCCCAACTAAATCCATTCCCCGTTTCAATTATTCGGAGTCAGTAAAAACGGACCCATTGTCACATCCGCCGTGGACCTTAATATTACATTACTCGATACTGCTAAACAACCATGGTCTGCAGTTCAAACCTTCTACATCGTAGACACCCTTGCTTGCGGTATCCTCATGGGAATTTCCTTCCTCAAAAAGAATAAGCTCAACATCTACTGGGGAGGCCCCAAACAGAACGACGAGTTACGCATCTCCGATACAGGACGACGTATCACTCTCTCACCCCCACCAACCGCTCGACCACGCCTACACCGCACCCACGCTCCAGTACGCGCGGTTACAGAACTCGAAGTAAAGCCCGGTACAGGAGTGGCCATCCCCGTGGAGCATCCAGACCTCCCAGTTTCGACAACCGGATATCTTTTATCGGGCCGTCCTATATCCGACCCGCATATGACAACTTACGGCTCCATCATGAACGCCATTTCTGACGGCCAGGACACCAGTGTACATTTCGCCAATTTCGGCACGCTACCCATCACTATTCATAAAGGCACCCATCTGGGAACCTTAGAATCTCTGTCTACCGTCTCCTCATTTCCAACGATGCCAACAGCCATTCCTCTCGCTGACGTCATCGACGTCCATGAAGCTGAAGACATGGACGCAGACGACGACGACCGTTATGGCCACGGCTTCCCCTTTCATCTACCCGACCCTCCGGACACCACTCCATCCTCTACCAATACCCTAGACCTAGACAAGATCGACATTCCCCAAGATTGGGGCCCCGACATTGTCGATAAAATTGTCGCCATCCTGACTAAGCACGCCCGCCTCTTCCGACCCGAACTGGGCCGTTTCAATGACGGTCTCCGCATGCCCATCAACTTCAAACCAGGGGAATCACACGATGACCTACAACAACGACCTTATATGATATCTAGACGCGACCGCGTTGAGATGGATAAAATTTTGCACCCTTTGAAAGAGGCCGGTGTCGTGGAAGACATCCCACTGGGTCAACCATGCCCTATCGCCTCCCCCGCTTTCGTGGTATGGCGGAAAGGCAAGCCTAGAGTCGTGGTAGATCTCCGCAAAGTGAACACCAAGATAGTCGGCGACGCCTACCCCCTCCCACGGCAAGATGAAATCCTCAGCGCGATGCACGGTTCATCCGTTTTTACCGTCGTAGACGTCATGAAGGGTTTCTTCCAACAAGAAATCGAACCAGAAGATAAGTATAAGACCGCATTCGTGACCTCACACCGCGGCCATGAACAGCTTACTATGGCGACGATGGGTTTGAAGATATCCCCCGGCTTCTTCCAACACAGAATGGAACGACTCCTGAGACCCTTTCTTTGGCAATTCGCCCTCGTTTATATTGACGATGTCATCATTTATTCTCGTTCTATCGAGGACCACTTGCTCCATCTTGATGCCGTACTCGGCACACTTGCCGCCTCAGGATGCACCATGAAGCTCGACAAATGTCACTTCGCGCAACACGGCCTCACCGCCCTAGGCCAACATGTTTCACGTCTCGGTTTGCGTACAGACGACGAAAAGTCGGAAGCCATCAGAAACCTAGCCATGCCCGCTAACCTGCACGAGCTTGAGAAGGCAATAGGTCTACTAAATTACCAACGAGGATACATTCATCAATTCGCAGCAATAGCAGCCCCCCTAAACGAGTTGAAGACCATGGGATTCCGCAACTGTCCTGAGAAAGCAAATCTCGCACGCGCACGCTGGGCCAGATCCTGCTCTCTACCACCTCCCTTATTACCACCACGACCAGACCCTAAAACAGGAACCGTCTCCCCAGCCGCCGAAGCCGAACACCAACGCCTGTTGAAACTGCGTGACGAGACCTGGCGCCGAGCGACACACGCATGGGAAACGTTGAAAGCCCGCATCTGCGACCAGATCAGCCTGGCCTTCCCGGATTACTCCAAGCCCTTTATATTGCGCGTCGACTCCAGTAAACTGGGTAGTATAGGCTCAGCCTTATACCAGATACAAGAAGACGGCCAACTTAGACCCATACTTTTCTTATCCCGTTTACTGACATCCACAGAACGCCGCTACGGCATCTGCGAGATCGAAACCTGTGGCCTCGTATGGACCCTGAAAAAGCTGATACAATACCTTGATCACAGTGATGTTCACGTGTACACCGACCACAACGCTATCGCCCAATCCTTTCAATCCATAACGAAACAACCCAAAGGCTCTAGCCGCCTCGTATCCTGGCGCCTTTTCCTCGCCAGATACGCTGATAGAATTAAAATATACCACACCCCCGGCAAGACCCTCGTAGACGCCGACGCTCTGTCACGCCTCAGACGAACTACAGACCCAGTTGACCTTCAAGAACCATCAACCACCACCCTCATTACAACACGTCGACAAGCCGCGCAAATCACCAATCAATCCTCTACCAGCCTCGATCCAAAAACACCCATGGAAACCACGCAGCCCACCCCTTCAGCCGCCCCCGACACTGACCTATCCAATTTCACAAACGACATCAAGATGGACATCATCGAAGGAAACACCTTAGCCTCCCTGCAGCTTTCCCAAGACACCAAGACCGATCTCGCTGAATTCTTACAGACTGATCGCACCTTTAAAACCATCTATACACGTCTCAAATCTCAATACGACACAACAAAGGATGAACCCGGAGGACCACTACTTACACTACACGCCTTTCGATTTGACCCGGACTCACAACTACTATACTTCGCACAACACTCCGGAGAACGTCTAGTCATTCCAGCCAAGGCCCGCCGTCGCTTCATCCAAATGGCTCACGACGATCGCGCACATCCTGGCATTAACAGGACCTATAACTATCTACGCTCTTTTACATTCTTCCCCGACATTCGTAAGCACGTGGCAGAATACATCGCAACCTGCCCCAGTTGCGACATGTCCAAGGAACCCCGTCACCACCCTTACGGCTGTCTACAACCCATCACACCCCCTATCCTACCGCTCTCATTACTGTGTATGGACTTCCTCGTAGGCATGCCTGAATCTCACCAAGGCCACGACGCCGCCCTAATCATCATGTGCAAAACATCTAAATTCGTCAAATTCATTATCGGCAAATCAACCTACAAAGCGGAAGATTGGGCACGACATTACCTTACCTACATCTACTCCGATTGGGGACTCCCCGACGCCTTTATATCAGATGCCGACCCCAAACTACTCAGCGACTTCTGGACCGAACTCTGCCGCGCCGGCAACATCGAAGCTCGCGTGACCGCATCACACCACCAAGCAGCCAACGGTCAAGTCGAACGGACTATTCAAGTCTTACAAACCTGCATGATATCTATCCTCGGCGCCCGAATGGATATGCGCGACTGGGAACTCTACATCGGTCATGTGGTTCACTGCATGAATTCCTCTAAATCCGCATCCACAGGTCGCACCCCCTATGAACTATTATACGGCCGCAGAGCCAAATCCTTCCTGCTGGTCAACCCTTCCCTCGGCCCTACACACGCTCATGAACAACAGATAGCACGCCAGGAAGCCGCCGATGCCTTGGCCCTCACGGAAACGAAGATGAAGCTCTATTACGACCGATTACACACCTCCCCACCCGAACTCCGTGAAGGAGACCTAGTGTATATCAAGTTATCTAAACCAGGCAAACCAGGCTACCACCTTAATAACCAAACGAAATTCAGCTTCAGAAAAATAGGGCCCTTCCCTATCGAAAAACGCATCAACAACCTGAAACATAAAATCAAACTACCACCATGGCTGAAATGGAGACCTGAAATATCCATCGAACACTTGGAACCAGCACAGAAGGACAAATTCAATCGCCCCAGACCCGAACCAGGAAGTATCGAGATAGATGGAGAACAAATGTGGATTATTGAGGATATATTGGCACACGCCCGCACTCGTCCCACTAACGCACCTCACACTTCACCACCTATACCCTGCTACAAGGTCAAATGGATGGGATACGACACCGAAACCTGGGAGGATGCCCGTAATCTCAGAAAGGACGTGCGCAAGCTTATTGATGATTATCACACACGCACTAATACTCCTCAACTACATTAGCACCGCCATTTTTTTCCTTTTGAGTCGCGAGAACGCGCCATCTTCATACCAGACCGGGGATTGTAGAGATATAGAGGGAAGGAGCCAACCCCACAAGGGAAGGCACCCTCGAGGAGCCTCAGCATCGTGCCCTATAGGCTTCTCCCCCCAGCCATAGTTAGCTTTAGCCTTCTAGAGAAGACAAGTCACCTTTTGAGCCTCATGCTGCCTCTTCGTTCGCGTATGTGACCCTACGCGATGCGAGATAGGCGCAGGCTAGACCTCTACATTCTTATTGTTGCTCCGGCGTGATTCCGGAGGCACATGCCGTATAATCCGGCATCATCTTCACCGTCTCGACGAACGGTCTGTGGTGTTTTGTGCAGTCTGTCGGATGCGCCTAATTCCGATTCGTCGTCTCCCTGCGGTCGAGGGGTCATTCATGCCAAAAGTGTGGCAGGTGAAGTGAAACTACGATGCTAACTCTCCGTTGGAGCCAACAAATCCAAACAGAATCAACAACGGCCATGAGATCAATCGGCTTGTCATCACGAGATACGAGAGTCTCGGCAATGCGAATTCCGTACGCATCAACATGTCTCAATCGATGATTGCAGTCCCCGGAACACATTCTGTGAAGCCGTATAATCCTCAAGAGTCGTCAGGACTTATACTTGAACTTGTGCCCACCGCGTCCGACTGTATATCATCTTCATCACAACCCGACTATCCCACGTCGGTTGCGCCGAAGCCTTGACAAGACGATGGACTTGTTTCCTCTGCTCAGTATTCACAAACCGCGGTGAGCTCCCCCTGCCGGACGCAGATATCAAGGTATCACTATATCGGCTGCGAGGATGAAGCGTTACCCGCCGTCCGGTGCTTCGCGGGTTCAATCTACTCAGTCCATGAGATTCAGATTGAAATCGTTACTCCCTGCGCGGCCTCACAATCCAACAGACTCACTTCGTAGTGCCCGAATTGTGATTGAACTTCACACGGCTTGGATTGATGGTTAAGTAAACAAGTTGCGATTTGCGCTGGCGAGGTTCTCCATCCATTCACGGCTTGTTGTCCTGGAAGTTTCATTACTTTGATTAAGATTGAGATTGATTGATTGAAGTTGATTGGGATTGATTGAGATCGATTGGGATTGGTCGTGGTAGAAGTGAACAGGCCACGATCCTCGCTGCTGCATTTCCACTTGTCATGCTAAAAGCTTCAAGATATCGAGGTTTAAATGAACTTGGACAGGCTGTCTTCCACGCTGATGAAGATGATCAGTCGGCGGTTTGAGACTCTAGAAGCTTCAAAAGTCGGATTGAGGTTTAGGTGAATAGATCTCGATCCACGCTTTTGAAGTTGACTGGGGTTGATTGATATAGATTAAGATTGATTGAGGTTGATTGATCTTGATTGAGATACATGAATAGGTTACGATCCGCACTGCTGCACTCCCGGCGTATCATGCTAGAAACCTTCAAGGCTTATATCAAAGATGAAGCCAACAGGCTGCGAGTCTCACTTGCGAAGTTCATTCATCCATCCATCCACGGCTAGAGTCCTTAAACCTCCTTATGAGCCGACTCCATTCCGCTACGAACTCCTCTTATACCGAAGCTTGTCTTGACGTGGACAGATCGCGCAGTATACCCATACGAGAGACAGCGGCTTGACTTCACAAGAGCAAGGGACTAAACAATTGGGTTGAAATGGCTTTTATGAATTCAACCGTCACATAGCTCATGGGATAGGACTGGATCGGACTGAATCGAATTGGACTGAATCGAATTGGACTCAATTGGATTGAATGGATTGAATTGGATTGTTCATTTATTCGATGAACGTCATGGTGCGTGCTCGCTATCTCATCATATGAACCTCACCAGCACAATATCTGTCGTGATGAATAAAAGACAGCAACGGCAGTAACAGCAGCAGCGGCGGCGGCGAGGATGGTTCCTGCAATCTATAGTCTCGGACTCGTCACGCAGGATGTACTTCTAGTCTGTGTCAATGGTAGCACTCTTAAGATGTATGTAGGATATACCTAAGTTCACAATGATAAATGCCATTATATTCTGAGGCACTGCACTCGAAGTGATATCGTCAACATCGCGATATTCAAATGTCTTGGACATCCCAGGAAGCAGGATAAGCATCGCACCACTCATCCGACGAAAATCCGATGACTGGTTACACGTTGCATACGGCACAAAAGGGCAGAATCTCCGTGGCGCGCCAAACCAGCAAATTCGCCGTGCCCGGGACTTCACGCCCATATTGCCGACCATCGACACGGGATCCCGCGGGCAGCTCACCTTGAATCAAACAGCGACCCAGACCTCGTCAGTCAAGTTTGCTCCTGTGTAAATCCCGAACTCATGACCCGGAACCATACTCTACCTATGTCATGTCGGCATTCTAATCGTGGAACACACCGTGCTCGCATATCGGGATGTGAGCTGCATCTACCCGCATTTGACTTCTCGAGTCCGCCGAATAGAGCGCGCAGTCAATTTTGGACCCGAAGTCCATACATATCGCTGCGATCCCTATATGGCAGTCAAACAACATGCCAGGCTCAGAATTGCTTTCCTATGCAGACCCGTTTGTTTGTTCTTTCTTTCCGAGAACCCCGATAAAGAAAGATGCGGCGGGCGCGTTTCATCAGGACATGCGGGATGGTAGGACACGATCAATCCATGTTGCGCATCACATGCAAGAATCCGCGATCCTCGAGGGCTGAGTTTGCGTGCGTCGGACTCAGCTTATCATGAACATCACGTGTCCGCGGCAGCCGGCCTCGATCCGAGTCTTGGCCCGGAGGTCTCCGGCCAGTCGGCTTCTTGGCTGCCCCGTGAACACGGCGCAACGCTAAGGAGAATGTTGCCGTCGCAAGATGCAACGATTCGCTCGGGTTGCTGCGGCTTTTCGAGGCAAATCTCTTGGGAGGCAACCTATGATGCCAAGTCGATGTACGAAATAGAGTTACCTACCTAACTAGCTGTCATCTCCAAGTTTCGTTGGAGCGAGGCGATGTTTGAGGTCCGTGCCGCCTCCAACGTTTGTAATTAGAGATTGCCTAGACGAGATAAATATAAACCTGACTTGTGTCTTGATTGGTTCCACAGCATTCCCGACGGCGCTCCCGCACGCCGTGGCGGCTGCCCAACATCAACCTTGCATGCATGGTCTGCAAGGCTGTGCCCGCTGTCATCTGCAGCCATTGGTGAGGCGGACATGCACGTCTTCCGTATCGGTAATGACGCCAACGGACGGGCGAATTAACGCACGGAGTCAATTCCGTATACGTTCGGGCCACCAGGGCGTCAGAGCACGGTCGCTTCTGCGCCTTGGAAATGCGTTGTTCGTGTTGAGTCGTCCGTGAGATCGTTTTCGTTAACAATGACTGTATTAAACGGAATCGAGCGCCGTGAAGCCGATGATATCAATTCCAAGGACGTGAGATGGTGATGATTCGTAATCCGTATTTCGTAGGCATGGATGGATAAAAGCGCGCTACCTGCCTATGCACATATCAGTGTTTCCGTGTCATCCGTATTCCGTAGCTCTTCCCTCCTAACTTGAAACGGGACTAAGAAACCGGCCGATCTTAAGATCGAGCGGCCGACGGTGCTGGTGCCTAAACGGTGTCCCTTGGCATTTTCCCGGTTCCGGAAATTGTCCAGTAGGCTAGAAGGGGGACAATGCCGTAACCGACGCAGAACCGGAAATTGAGGGATTCCAGGGAGGCGAGAGGCAAGACGGGGAGTCGAGTATAAATAGCGACCGAGGGTATTTGCATATCTATCCCCCTACCCAGGCACTTCGGCCGGAAGCGCCGATTTCTAGGCGTTGTTCTCCCGTAGACGACCTTGGAAGGTGTCGAGACTAGGTAGAGACTCCGTATGCCGAGATTGAAGCTGTTAGACTTATCTGGGGTTGACTGCAGAGAGGCCGTTGCTTGCTAGATGTGCCCATTACCGTTTTAGCCCTGCAATGGCGCAATGACTACGAGCAGTTAACACGAGGAGGATCCAAAAATAGTACGCCGTTGTTGGGCCATGGCCTGTCTGTATCAGGATCGTCGTGCGTTGGGACAGTGCCTCTACAGTGCGCTGTGCCGCCCTCGCCCTGCAGCTATGATGTCGGTTGGGGGGTGATGCGCATTAGGAGCGCCCTATCGATCAAACACGGTGTGGAACAGGGTCCTTTGTGCACTGCCTACCTCGTTAGCAGAGCCTAGCGCAGGCAGATGAAGATAAGCACCGTCTATCGCAGGTGAGGCAAGGTCATATCGGTGCAAGTGTGCAAGGAAGCTCGGCACTTGCCATGGCACACTTTTATGTTCCTATACGGGTGCTAGTAGGATCGCGAGGTTGCAGCTAAACGAAGATCGTATACGTACATATCGCTGGGCACGTCAATGGTCGAATTACGATGTGCACGGGGCTCGTTCGTGCTCGCGCTCGCGCTCACGGTCCCGTCTTACGCTGCCCAATTCGTACTGATGCCCCGATCTCTTATCTTTTCAGCGAGCCCTATCGAACCATCTGGCCTTTTTTTCTTTCGTTTTTTTTTTCTCAATTTTTCCCAATACAGATTCGGCTTCCCGTGTCTGACGCTGAGGCGTCGCGATGGCTTCTAGTTTGGGACAATATGAATACCGTTTTGGAACGGTTCTTCTTTTTCTCCCACTAGAATCTTGGTAACACGCTAATCGGCGTAGTAACTCGGGCCACGGTCAGATGCGTTCGTAAATACGAGACCAGTTACGGATTGCATCCTGATCACCTAAACTAGGTAGCATTACCTAGGTACGAAGTAGGTAGGCAGTTTAGACAGCGGGCACGTGGTCCTGATATCCCGTATCTGGACGGATTGATTAGCAACACAGGTTGGTTAGTGCGTCGTATGTGAACATGAAGGATCGGGCCTGTTGGGATCTTGGGATGTTAGGCTTGTCCTTCATGCTGTTACCTGGTAACCAGCTGTGACCCGTCGCTCAATGGAGGTGTATTTCCGTAGGCAAATTATTACTGATGCTCGCTGTAATATCCGTTCTCACATCGGAGGATTTGCGGATGAACTGGACTAATAAGCGGTCAAGTGGCTGAATCTCCTGTGCCATTATTGAGACACTCAGCCTGTCAAATGTATTCCGTATGCGAAACATCAATGAGGCGCGAGTAGGAGCAAAGAGGCGTCCAGTAAGAAGTCATCCCGTTGGATCGGGCAGGATGGTTGGTCCCTGCTTCTGAGAGCGTGTTCTCTCATGTTGTCGAACTGCCGCTTGTGAGTTGTGACGGCCGGGTAACCATTAGATAATAGGAGGTCGCGTCGACACAGCATGGTGGCATGTCCAAGACGCCAACATCAAACGACGATGCGAGCGGTCGGCGTTGCAGTAGGGAAAATCAGGGACGCTACACTACAATAGTGCGCGACAATAGCCCGTTGATGCCTAGTGTAGGCAGATGGATTCATGGGCAGATAGGTAGGAGTTGGTACGAGTAGGTATCGTAGACCGTAGACCGTCGGTAGACCGTGGACCGGGCAAGGAGGCGACGGAGGCAACGGAAGGTCAGGGTCGCTTTGGCAGGTACCCGACCCATCAGGCATCACGCAGTCCATTCCGCACACGATCGCTCTGCCATCTCGTTGCTGATGCCATACGTGTAAAAAGTCCCTGCTGGTTTCCCTCTTGGGCGTTAGTCTCGCTCCGTTTAGGCAGTTGGCCGTGCTGGCCCCCGTCGCCTGTGACGACACCGCGTTGCACCTCACCTTCCATCCGTGTTGGTGCCTGGGCTAAGAACACACGCACCACCTACGTAGGCACTATGCAATGCGCTAGTGCAGGCAGTCCCCTGACCAGGACCGTATGTGGGGTAGGGGTGTCTAACCGCACATGGCTTAGCCCTACGTGATCCTTGCATAGACTATTTACTTATGCAGTATGTATTCACTACCCGAGATGATCAGTCCGAGTACCGCGACTTTTTCCATCGGGTCGTAGGGGCAGCGATTGACTGACTGGTAATACTCCACCGCGCCCTCGACTAGGTATTGTGCCGACACAGTCAGACACCCGTCAGACACACACGCCCAAAGCACCATGAAGACTTGTTGGGACCGCTGATGCGTTGGCAGTCCTTTGCTGACAGAGAAAAAAAAACCACAGCTCCATTGCACTACAAGAGCGCGCTACACGATAATATAGCATAGTGCCGTCTCAACACGGCGAAGGATTGCATTGAGAAGAGCTCGTGAAGTTGGAAGACACAGCGGCTCTAGCCTAGCCGAGCCTAGCCTGCTCGTATGGACGGGATGGGAATGCGAATGGGAATACGGCACACCACGCTATGCGGGATAGGAGCGATGGACAGATCTCGGACAAATTGGCGGAAGCGAGAAGGCCCAAGGAAGCACCCCAAGCCCCAAGGACCCGAGTCCTGGCTGCGGCGCTCCATGCCTCTAAGATGAGGTGCGGCCCTCGAGGGCCACAGTCGACAGACACCATGGAGAGTCGATCGATGCCTGCTATTACCCGGCCGTTACCACGTAAGCAGCGCAGGGCAAGCGCCGCATGG
Source organism: Xylariaceae sp. X3-2 (assembly GCA_028637685.1). Taxonomy (NCBI): domain Eukaryota; kingdom Fungi; phylum Ascomycota; class Sordariomycetes; order Xylariales; family Xylariaceae; species Xylariaceae sp. X3-2. The sequence goes on from JAJFDI010000076.1 coordinate 156,875, forward strand.
AACATCGCGGTCCTCCACTAGTGTAACTCTACCCAGAAGGGTAGGAGCAAGTCGCTCAATGCCCAACCATGCCAGGCAGGCAAGACAAGCTAAGGGATGCTAAAAATGAAAAAGGGAAACATCTGCGGCCGGCGTGGGGTGCGAGTGTTTTTGATAGGCCCCAGAGCTGCCCGTAATCAAAGCGAGGTCATCCATCCGGGGCCCTGGAAAGGACGCTTCCCGAATCCCTCGTACCGACTTTTGGTAAGCCGTAGTGCCAGTGCAGGCAAGTGCGGGCAAGTGCAAAGCCCAGGGCAGGTGCAAGTGCACGACGGATACGATACTCGGTCGATCGTACCTGCCAATACACTACGATTAGGCAGGTACCGGACTACCTGCTCGCACCTTCCTCGCCCGGTACCGTACTTCGTACCGTCCCTGAGGTATTTCGTACCTTCGTACCACCTCGTCGTCCTCCACTTCCTCCCATTCCCTTTACTACCACCAACGCTTTCTCCTTTTGGGGGTTATATTCTCTCCTTCGTCCCCCATCCTTTAAACCCTCCTCGATCCCGCTTCCGTTTCGTCTTCCATTAATTCCTCCCGTCACCTCTTCCTCTGTCACATCACTCGCTTAACGTGGTAGAGCCAGAACACAGCCTCCCTTCCTGGAGTTGATTTGTTCAGTCTTGTCCTTCGCTTATATTCAAGACATCGCCGTCTGTTTTAAGCCGTTCTTCTTCTTCTTGTCGCATCTTCCATTAATCAACCTAATTTTTCTCTTCTACAACCGCCATCATGTTCTCCAAGCTCTTTACCGCCACCGCCATGGCCCTGGCTGCCACCCACCTGGTTGCCGCTCAGACTTTCACTGCCTGTGACCCCAGAGAGAAGTGTAAGTCCATACCTACATACATACATTTTTTCATTACTACAACACGTGCACATATGAGACATACGAGACTGACTTGGAGATGTAGCTTGCCCTCCTGACCCGGCTTTCGGCCAGGACACTGTCGTGATCGACTTCACTAAGGGTGAGAGCGAGTTCTTCGACATCGCCCCTGGTACCACCCTCAAGTACGACGACAAGGGTGCCGCCTTCACCATCAGCAAGGAGACTGAGGCTCCTACTATTACGAGTAACAAGTACCTCTTCTTCGGTCGTGTCGATGTTGAGATGCAGGTCTCCCCTGGTACCGGTATCGTGACTGCCTTCGTCCTGCAGTCCGACGACCGTGACGAGATCGACTGGGAGTTCCTCGGTGGCGACACTGCCCAGGGTCAGACTAACTACTTCGGCAAGGGTGACGACTCTACATTCAACAACGGTGGCTTCTCCCCCGTCGCCAACCCCCAGACCACCGTCCACACTTTCAGTGTTGACTGGACCAAGGACTACGTCCACTGGATCATCGACGGCCAGGTCGTCCGTGAGCTCAAGTACGCCGATGCTCAGGGTGGCACTCGCTTCCCCCAGACTCCCTGCCAGATCAAGCTCGGTACCTGGGACGGTGGTGCCTCCACGGAGCCCCAGGGTACTATTGAGTGGGCCGGTGGTCTCACCGACTTCTCCAAGGGACCTTTCACCGCCTACTACAAGAAGGTCACCGTCAAGGACTACTCCAACGGTGTCGCTGGCGCCAAGGAGTACGTCTGGTCTTCTGGCTCTGACGGTTCTTTCGGCAGCATCGAGGTGAAGACCACTGGTGGTGACGACAACAAGACCAGCACCTCCAGCTCGCACAAGACCACCACCAGCGACAAGGCCTCCGCCACCGAGACCTCGTCCTCCAGCTCCGACAAGACCTCCGACGCCAGCAAGACCACGATGACCACCATCGCCACGGCCAGCTCTACCTCGACCTCGACCGCCGACAAGCCTAACCACAACGTCAGCCAGACCGGTGCTTCTGCCACCGCCACCGTCAGCACCTCCGCCTCCACCTCGTCTTCCACTGTCGTCCCCACCGGTGCTGCCTTCAAGCCCGGCTTCAGCGGCGCTCTGGTCGGTGCCGGTGTCCTCGCCGCCTTGGCCCTGTAGATGGCTTGCCACTACTGACCCATTCCGCTGGCACGATACGGGCACTACACATCGAAAAAATTCATCTTCCATTCTAGGCGGTCCTTTTTCCCTTGCATCAGCCTTTGTGGTGGGGTTTCTCCGATTGTACAACATAAAGACAGACGGAAAGGCGTGCATGCAAAGATGGGATTGGCGCTTTTGACACCCTAATACTATTCCTAATTACGGTTCTCGTGGACTTTGCCAGTGGCAACTAGATTCAAGTTGACGCCTAATGATAGGAATGTCGAGTGGGGGGATTTTAAGAGAGAGAGAGAGAGAGGAGAGAGAGAGAACGAAACGAACGACAACGCGGGCTGTTTGGTACGCGAAGATGTTTATCTGACGATACGATTGCATGTACAAACCCAAAGAGAAGGAGGGGATATCCTGGCACTGTTTCGTTGGCAGCTTTCCCGGGCATATCTGTGTGCGAGGGTCATGCTGGGGCGTGCAGATGCTTGATGTGTGGAATCCCAAGTTAGAGAAAGATACCATTTTATAACCCTGTATATTGTTACTATTCCCATAATGCGCCGAGATGACTTTCAATTGCTGATTACTGTTACCACTACAACTACTTGTTCTCATGATTGGAGTGACTTGACATGTGCTGAATGCTCACGAGTAAGAGGTTGACATGCTCGGCATTCGCCTACCTAAGCTGCCTACTTGTGATTCCCAAGCATTCGCAACGCAACGTAACGTCGCAGTTGTGCTCTTTCTTCACCTATCATCTTACATGCCGTGCGATGTTGTACAACAGACCCTGCATCTCGTTTCGATTTGTTTGCAGCAGCAGCAGCAGCCACCGCCGCAACCGCATTGGCGAAACCCGCCGTTTTGGGTCCCTCTTATCAGATGACCCGAGTCTTGGATTGGGAGTGGTAGGCTAGTACTTTACGGTACCAAGACTTTTCAGCTAGAAACGTTGGTTGGTACATAGAAAGGTACGAAAGAAGACGGACCAATTGTTAACGATGGAAACTGGTTGATTCAGGGGCTAGAAGGTGACTACTTTAGATACGGGACTTGGACTAGGTAAAAGGTACCTACACTACGGTAGGTGTGTACAGGGGTGGGACTGGGACTTGGAAGTACCGTACCGAGGCTTTGGGTAGGTAGGTGGTCTCTGGTTTGGTTTGGTTTGACTCAGATCCGCACCACGAACGAACGAGGACGCTATGTAGTTACAAGGTATAGGCTTGATTGGGAGATAGTGTTGGTGGCGCTTTTGGCTTTTCTTTCTGTGTTTACGAAACGATGCAATTGGGATTGGAAGGGTATGCGAATGGAAGGAAAGGTGAGTTGGTTGGTTTAGGGAAAAGTGAGGCGGTGATGTCTTGGTTTTATTGAGATGATATAGGGCGTGGGACCTTTTTTGTTTGTTTGGAGGAACTCAGGGGAGAGTAAGAGAAGTGGCGGGAAGCGAGACTAACTAACTACTGCGCTTGTAGGGAGTGTGTTGGTATGTATTCGGGGACCTTGGCATGGGGATGGATGGTATGGCATCAGCGATGAATATGATGATGATGATGATGGGTTTGCTAATGTTTACGTTTGTTCGTTCGTTCGTTTCGCGATGCGACGGGAATCCCGTTTCTTTAAAACAGTTCTATGAAAGTTACTTAATTCCCGTTCAACGTACGATGCGCTAGAAGCCAGCAGCATCAGGCGTAATAAGACTAAGATCTCAACGGCCGGACGGACGGACGGCCGGCCGGTAGGGTAGGGTGCCACGCGTTACATAGGCACCCCTTCTACTGGTAAGTTGTCCGGCGTTTTGCGTGGGGGCGCGAGACGAAGGAAGATTAAAAAGGACCCATGACTCGCGACGTTTCGTGCGGACGGTTTAGGTAGGTCGGTAGATGCAGGATTTGGCTGCCTGGGTGGGATTTAATTGCTCTTTATGTGAGTGACTTGGGAAGATAGAGGTCGCGCTCGTATGTTTGAGATCGCGTGGGATCTGCGTTGGTAATCTCCGGGGCAAGTGTTCGGCGAGGTTGATGATGGAGGGTTGGATGTTCTTGATGTCTGTGACGGATTACTACTTGGACCTCGGTATCTTTATGTGATTAGTATCGCGCGTGATGGGGATGCCGGTCACTTTGGCTTGTGTTTGCATTGGTGTCTTCGTGTGTTCGCATTTCGCATCGTCAGTGAAGCTCGCCGGCACACCACCGTCTCATTAGAAGTCATACAGACGTCGATCGAAACTATACCAATGATACCTTACACATGAATTGCATGTTTAAACGAGTATTCCATAGGTAAACACTTGAGCTATCTTTAAATGACGAAGTCGACCATCCGCTATGCTGCAATACGCTTTGACCATTATTTACACCCACCCGTTGACACGGGAATCGGAATCGATCGGATTTGATCATGGATCTTTTTCCCTCCCGCATATTGCATAATTCAACTGTCCTTCTGGCGTCTTGGCACGTCTTGGATCGACGAACGGCGTCGATCATTCCCCTCGTTCAATCTCAACTCTTCTGTTGGATTGTAGAAATATCCGTCCTTGTATTAGTCCTGGTGAGCTCCCCCGTTTTCGGGAGCCCACCACGGAGTGTTTATATAGGATAGTTTTACATAATTATTTTGTGGGTATAAGCCACGATTCCCGCCACCCTGTGGCTTGCGTCATTACGTAATTCCGTGCTATCCAACACACCCCCCTAGGAGAAGCCCTCTTTTTAGGGCATCTCCTAGGACCATTCTTTTTCCGGGGAGCTCTTCGCATAGGGCGCACCCAGTTTGGGTATCTTCTTAGCGAACTTTAATTCAGTGCTCCCCTACTGCGACACTGCGGGGCTCCCCAACTCTCTCTGTCACGCCCAATTTACAGCGTAACTCCCGAGATCCCCCTCCTGCAAGTGTCCTTGCCACCGAGGGAGGCGTTAAAGATATACCCTATAGCGGTGGTTTATAGGCGGAGGCCCTCCTGAATGCCCTCTCGTAGGGTGCTTGACCTGTGTATAAATAGCCTCGTCTCCTCCGTTCTGGGGTCGTTTCTAACTTCCTCCTCAATATCTTCAAAGTGCGAGCTCTTCACGC